>JACMZG010001919.1:29090-64090 GCA_018340805.1 Microvelia longipes
ACGTTAGGTCGGCTGTAAAGACAGTGTTCTGACTCTCACACCTCACTTGGTCCTGAGCAAATTTTTTCACTTTTAGTTCCGATTATCGACTTTGCACCAGACATTCTTGACTTGACATTCACCCGACTGAAGCACCTTTCCTTTTTTTTTAACTTAGCGTGTGTTGTACAAAAGTTTCATTTATTGTAATTAAACTAAGGTTTTATTTTTTATCACTTGCATAATTTGTACAATTCCTCATTTACACCGTAGATATATAAAAAAGTATTGTTTGCAAAAAATTCGAAACTGGGTTGTCACCAGAATTATCCATTTCAGGCATTTTTAAGGCTTCCTGAGTGGTTTTTGCCAATTTGTCTGTTTTAATGTATGTGTGTGTTTCTGCTAACATCGTAGCGCTCAGTGTATTTATGCTAGAGAGTTGAAATTTTGTACAAAAATCAGTCTACCGCTGTAGTTGTGCTCTTCAGAAAATAATTTTTTTATGGCATCATCATAAAACATAATTTTTTCAGATATTTTTTAAAAATCATAAAACACGGAAAAAATGATGCGATCCAATTGAAATTTGGCACGCATGTAGCTACGTATAAGACTAACATATGTGCCAAGTTTCATCTCATTATCAGCATTAGTTCAAATTTTATCAAATGATTTAGAAATCGGAAAATATTCCAGATGAGTTGAATTGAAGCTGAGAGGATGATCATAGCGAATCCGATGTAATGAAAAAAAGTTCTGATGCCCCATACCTGATTTTTTCAATATTTTAATGAAAAAAAAGTAACCTAATCTTAAGATAATAAAGTATAATCTTGGTATAAAGTATGTATTGGTCTAGAAGACTCGAGTTCATTAACTACTCGGCCATGTAGCAATGCGCTTACGTATTTAGCAATACTTTGTTTATTACCAACTGTATAAATGAGGGACAGTAAAGGATCTAACTATTGTTATTTATTTCTGTCACATATTTCTTATAGTAAACAAAATCTAATTTGAATATCATAATGTTTCAGACGGATTGTGTTTTAAGAAATGACTTTTTCATTATTTTTGGATATTACAGAAGTGAATAAGTTTCGTTAATTAGATACGTATTATTTTTGAAGTTTTTATTCAGTTTGGAAGCAAGTTGTTATGAGATGAGTAGTGATGAAGAGTTACTGCCGAATAAGTTTTACGTCAAGTTGATTCCCATACGTAGAGACAGCGTGAACCAAGTCGGAAGCTCTATAATCAACGATACTCTATTTGTGAAGAGAAAGATCGGGTTTCGACATGACATTAGATATGTTTTGTTAGGAAAGATGAACCGATACGTGAAGAACATCAGCTTTCTTAAAGATGAACTAGGTAAGAGTTTGTATTGTAAAAATATATACAGTTGAGGTGGGGCAGAGGTAGGAGTTTGATGTGGGACCCACCGGCAAAATCAAAACAAATAAATTTCCCTACAAATTTTTACTTTTCCACACCTTCTTATACAGATATAGAGGAAAAGTATTGGTTTCATCCAAAAAATGTTAACTCGAGATTACACTTAAATTATCCATTTTAGGTGTTTTTAGGACCATCAACCAATTTTAGCTGTCTCTGTGTGTGTGTGTCTGTGTCACGCATAACTTCCACTGTGTTTATGCTAGATGGTTGAAACTTGGTACAAAAATCAGTCTTTGGGTCTAGTTGTGCTGCCCGGAATATCAAAATTTTATGTCACCATTAACCCTATTTGCTTAGTCAGCAAAAATTTTAAAAAAATTATAAAAAATCAAAAAATTACCCTATGAACTTGAAATTTAGCAGGAATATACCTCTCAATATGACAAACAAATCTTCCGAAATTCGTGTTGATATTAGCCGCCATTTTGAAATGATTTACTTTTGAAATTTAAAATTTTGACGCTTAATAATACCAAAAGTATACACGTGTTTTGACATGTAACACATCGTTGAAACCGCAAATAAATAGGAACAAATTTAATAAACTCCAATCAAAATCTACTAATTAGTTAAAAAGTTATAAGCGAACTTAATTATTAATTAGTGCGACACTTTTGTTAAACGTAAAAGAATATAATACATCCATTCTTGGCTTTGTATTAAGGTTCCCTTATATATGCCCTACTCAAAGGCCCAAAGCCTTTCTAAATACCCGAGAATGGATGTGAGGTATATATATATATATATATATATAAATATATATATATATATAATATATATATATTATATATATATATATATATATATATATATATATATATATTTATACATATATGAAAAGGAAAGTACGATGCGTACGTAATAATAATGGTGGTTTAATATTTGTTTGCGGTTTTATAACACGATTTCAATTATAGATTGGTTTTATATATCTTGTCATGGCATATATATATATATATATATATATATATATATATATATCTGAAGATATATATATATATAATATATATATATATACTATTATATATATATATATATATATAATATACATATATATATATATATCTGAAGATGTGCTTATATATATATATATATATATATATATATATATATATCTGAAGATGTGCTTATATATATATATATATATATATTATATATATATATATATATATATATATATATATATATACACCTCTAGGTAATTGAACTCTTCTACAAAATTGAAATAAATTTAATGTGTATATATATATATATATATATATATAATATATATATATATATATATATATATATATATATATATACATATATATACCTCTAGGTAATTTGAACTCTTCTACAAAATTGAAATAAATTTAATGTATATAATATATACCTCTAGGTAATTGAACTCTTCTACAAAATTGAAATAAATTTAATGTATATATATATATATATATATATATATATATATATATATATATATATATATATATATATATATATATATATAACCTCTAGGTAATTGAACTTTCTACAAAATTGAAATAAATTTAATATAATATATATATATATAATATATATATATATATATATATATATAATATATATATATATATTATATTTATATTTATATTATTATTTATATAACTATTATATCATTTTATGTTTCAGAGAATCCTGCATCAGTGAAAATGAGTCAACCCTCTACTAAAACTTACAGCCGTAAATCTTTGGATAAAACTACTGCGCCAAACATCCACCAGAAATCAAATTCACCTAGTGTTCCGGTGCAGTGCACTGATGGAGCTACTTGCCTTGATACATCTGCTTTAACAGACGGAGCTAATGCCGAAACAAATACCACTCTGAAAAACCCTATTAATGTTTTAGTAAATCCTAATAATTCTATTAATCTCAATTCTGTATCTCCTTTAAACCTGACTACCCCTGTGTCGCTTGGTAATCCCAGCCCAAGCCCTGAAAAAGTATTCATTGAAAAAAAGATGATGTGGGCGTTAAAGAAGCGGACTTACAAACCGAATTTATCCCGGAGTCGAAGCTCGAGTCTTAGTGATTCTGATTCCAAACCAGACTCGAGTTCATCATTGGAAGCTGTACGTACTATTGGTAATAGTGATGGAACTGTATCTGAACAAATTAATCAAGTTGTAATGTCTGAAAGCAAAGCTCAGAGAATCGAAAGTAAAGTTGAAGAACATAGGTTGATAATTGGGGGTGAATCAAATCAATCTGTGGAGATTGAAGAATCAAGGATTAGGATTCCAGATGGTATTACTCCACTTGGAAATAGAGTTATAGAATCTTTCAATTTTAGATCTGATGAGAAAATAAATTTAAAAAGTGAGGAATCTCTTGGTGAACAAACAGGAGTTGCGAAAAATAGTACAACCGCAGCGGAAATGAGTAATAGTTTGGGAAGTGTAATACAAAATTTGAGTACTGAACAAAATAAAGTGTCTCAACCTGATCAAAATGCCATAGATTCGGACAAGAGTATCCAACAACATATCAATGACCTGTTGAACAAATCTGATCAAACGTTGAAATGCATTAATAAAGTTTTAGTTAAAACCGAGATAGGGAAATCTAATTTTAAGCTATTAACACTGGCGGCGTCCAACGAGAAAAAATATAAAAAAGGCTTTACTCAGAATAAATTTGGTCAAAATAAATCGGGCGGTGAAGTTAAAAAGAGGTCATCGACGAGAAATGAGAATCAAGATTCTTCAACAACTTTTCCGAGTTTAAAAGATGTTTATGAGATAGGTGGGGAGCAAGATTTGCAGAATGATGGTGGTTTGTCAAATGATATAAGTGAAAAGTATATTATAATTGCGGCAGAGAACTGTGTACTTCAAGAGAACACTGATGAGATTGTTGAGGACATTCCTGTCCTTAACGTTGCTGGGAAAAATCCTAAGACATACTTAAAAAGAAAATCATTTCCAGCTGCGACAAAAACTCCGACTCGGATATCGAAAGAAAATGATACCATCTTCGTCAAAACTATGGCCAACAACAAGTTTAAATTTTCAGCGACTCCGATTTTAAAAAAAGGTACAAAACCTGATGGCAAATCTGGCAAGACTAAGTCGGTCAAGTGGGCTGAACCCATTTGTGAAGAGACGATTTTGAACCCTCCTGAGAAGAAGTGTAAAAAACGAAAGAACCTATCTTCTTGGAAAGGTGATGTCAAAGAGAGTAAAAGTTCGGAAGGTTCTGTCTTGGATTTACCTCCTGTTAAGTCTGTTGACGCTAGTCCGAGTTTAGCTAAACCATCAGTTTCTCTTCCAAGTACGAGTGAAAAATCTAATCCCCACCCAAATCTTAGTGAATCGACTAATCCATCATCATTAGTAGCAGCAACTTTTAGTAAAAATTCGAAATCTTCAAATCTTTGTCCAATTTCCAGTAAGTCAGAAGATAGCCCATCTACGAGTAAATCACTGAATCTCACTATTGCATCTACTTCAGCGACTGTTAATTCTAGCTCTAATACATCTGAGGTAGCTCATATTGGTAGTTGCCGTGATCTTAATAAGTCAGAAAATTTTAATTTATCACCAAATATTAGCCCAAGCTATGGTAAAACTGTTATCAACAAAGTGGAAAATTTTGAAACTTCTGATGCATCAAATGTTGCTCTAAATTTAAGTAAATCTGCCGATGACCCAAATTTAATTACAATGGGATCCGACAACAAATCAGAATCTGCTAAACTAGCAGAACGAGTGGAGGATGGGAGACTTAACATCAGTATTAGTGAAATAATTAATAAAACATTAGATAATTCGTCAAAAACTCAAGGTGATTCTTTTGCTCAGCTTTATGCTGAAAAATTAGATAATTTGGAAAAAGATCGTATTCAGCCTCGGAATGTTGATGATTATGTTGAAATTGTCAAAGAGTATACAGTTCAAGAGGAAATCCCGAAGGATATTGAAATAAAAGAAGAACCCCTTGACCAGGGATATGGTTTCGCAAAATTTGCTGATGACGTCAAATCTCCTGACGCTCCTGTTGTCACTGACATGAAGGTTAAAATTCAAGAGGAAGTTGATATTAATTCAATGATAGAGTCTACCGCTAAAACGAATCCAATGATAGAGTCTTCTGCTGTAATGAATTCAACACTAGAGTCTACGGCTATAACAAATTCAATGATAGAGTCTACCTCTAAAAGAGGTAAAAAATGTAATGAAATTAAGCCGAAGCGAGTTCTACTGAAGAACTTACCTTGGCCGGGATTCACATGTTTTTACTGTTCCGTTAAACTCAAACATAAACCTAGCTTATTGAGACATTTGTTTAATTTGCATTATGCTGAAATTGGTGTCAAACGGAGGAGAAAGAAAATGAAAAATTATAAAAAAGAAACCTTTACCAACACCTGAAAAAACTAAAGAGACTCAAAAGATAAACGAGGAACCTTTACTAACACGTGAAAAAACTCTGGAGATTCAAAGGAAAATAGCTGCACAAATACAGGCAAATATGGAGAAATGTTCAACAGTTGAAACTTCTACTGGGGTTCAATCTCAAAGTTCTCAAGAGGATACTACTACAAAGTCATCAACTAATAAAGTTTCCAAGTCTTACTCGATGCCTAAGCAGCGTAAAAGTCCGGTTAAAAAGGATAAAATTGAAAATGTGTCCGAATCAATTTGTAGAAGTATCATTAATGCTGACAATGGTTCGTATGAAGGAAATGAACATAATGCTGGCAATTCTAAGGGGAATAAAACAGTGGTTTTGAGTCAATCTGCAGCCAATTCAAGATTCAAACTTGTTCCGAAAAGAAAAAATACTTCGGTGAATCCCACCGAAAATAATAAAACATCGTCCAATAAGAAATCTAAACTAGAGAGTTGGAAAGTGGAGAGTATTGTTAGTGGTCTTTGCCAAAATATCATAGATACCAAAACAACTCAGATCTGTTCGAATAATATCAAGCTAAGCTTTCGACAGCAACCGGTTAAAGTGGAACCAAAAGAAGAGGAGAAGATTAAAATGGGTTGTATTAGATGTCAAGAGGTGTTTTACACTGAAGCATCTCTAAGGAGACATATTGAGGAATTTCATGAAACGCTGGTACGCGGGAGAGGTTTACCGTGCAGCTTTTGTTTCTCAGTCGTTGACAATCTGTACAGTCACGTCAAGCAAAATCATTACAACGATAAGAAAGAGATTAAAATTGCTCCTTTTAGCTTGTTCGGACTCCCGGATTAAATTTAGATCAGCACAATCTTCAGTAGTTTTGTGTGGTTAATTTGGTGACTCCAGAGTTTTCGCCTTTAGCGAATTTCCTAAAAAAATTACTCTTATTATCTTTATCACTGATTTGAAAGTTTCAAACATTCCTAGCATGGGTCTTTGTGTTCGATTTTTTCTAATTTTCCTTTAAAGGATTTTATCGACTGTTATTGTCATTGTGGACGATGTGTTGTTAATGCGAATCTTGGGACATATTGTGTTCCCATTATCTTTTAAATTTATTTTAAGTATTATTTATCATTGTACATGACTCAATAAACAAAATTGTATCCCCTATCTATATTGTGTCTGGTGTTTAGGAGCTGAACTGTTTTTTTAATATTATCACCCTGTTACAATTTACATTTGAATTGTGCAAATCAAGGGGCAATATTTGTTCCCATTACTAAAGAAATTGAATTTCCACTAGTATATTCTGTTGCCATTTACAAAAAAAAAAAAAAAAAAAATATTATTCTTTAATACGAACCTTGCTACTTTGGTCTTGTGATTTATTTATTTAAGAGTGTATCATCTTCCAATCAAAATTTTGAGAGTAGATTTTATTTGGGATGTCCCACAACTAAATTTATGTTGAAACCATCATGATCTCCTTTCTTGTAACCTAATTTAATCTTGGTTGTGTTTTTCAATTGATTACAGACTGAATACATTTTTAGTGAATTTTCTTTGGAAAAATTTCACTAATGCGGTGATTTTGTTTTTATTTATGATTAAATGTTAGCACATCTTATATTCCACTCGTATTTTGGGGAGTTGCTTTAGGTTTTAATCCAAGCATAACTCTCATTTATTCTTCTTATATTTATTTATTCATTCTTATCTCTTCTTTTATCTATTATTCTTATTATTCTTCTGTTTTTATTATTTTTTTCTTATATTATTTATATTCTATCTTTATCTATTATTCTTTTATTCTTCTGTTTTTTCTTCTTATTATTATTTATCATTCTTATCTCTTCTTTTTATCTATTATTCTTATTTATTCTTCTGTTTTTATTATTTTTCTTCTTATTATTTATCTTATCTCTTCTTTTTATCTATTATTCTTATTATTCTCTGTTTTTTATATCTTATTATTTATCATTCTTATCTCTTCTTATCTATTATTCTATTTATTCTTCTTTTATTATTTTTTTCTTCTTATTATTCTTATTTATTCTTCTTATTATAAAAGAAGAATATTCTTATATTTATTTTTTTTCTGTTATTATAATTCATTATTCTTATCTCTTCTTGTGTTCTTATTATTTATTATTTCTTCTTCTATTTTAAATATAATCTATTATTCTTATCCATTATACCAGAGTCACCCGTGGTTGTAGTGGTTAAGGTACGCAGCCAATTCATAGAATAAATGGACTTTAAACTTCCGAGTTTATTTAGTCATGGGTTCAATCCCAGCACGGGCCTCTGGGATTTTTATGAGAGGGATAAAAATTCTGCGTACCACGTCCTTCAGAAGGGACGTAAAGCCAGTGGTCTCGAGCCTGTGCGTTGTCAGGTACTCGTTAAAGATCCCTTACCCTAAATGAAACTGGGTATAGGCAAAATTTAGGCAAAAAAATTGGACTAGAATATTTCTATGAACAGAGTTCATATTTTACTTGACTTTCTTGACCTTCGACCATCATATCTTGTATACCCCCTATACCCAACATCCTTTAATCGTTTGAATTATTTAATTACCTGCATTCATCAATGAATTGTATAGTACGACAAATGTATTTATTATCTGTTTTGTTTTATATAATATATAAATTGTATATATTATTAGTATATAATGTTGTAAATATATTAAGCTAACATAGTTACTTTTAGGATATAATTGCTAGGCCTGTACTTAGGTTTGGGCGGAATAATTTATTTTCTTAAAATTTTCAAGTATTTAATATAAATCGTATATTATTTTAAATATATATGGCAAAAGCGTTTAAATATATTTTAGCCCATCCCTGTCTGTACTCAAACACTATATAATATATATATAATATATATATATATATATATATAATATATATATATATATATATATATATATATATATATATATATATATATCTACTTCTGAGAAAGAAAGTTTATTAGAAAAATGTCTGTTAACCAAGTTTTTACAAACTAAAGGTTTTAGCGGTGCTCACATGACCAATAACCAATCACTGATGTTTTGTGGTTAAAACGTTATTTTTTTTAATTTTAAAGTCTGCTATTCTTTTTAAGATACAGATAAATTTAATCAATATAATTTTCTCTGATCATTTATAAAAAGGAAAGTTGGTTAAAAGAGATGAAGCACCTTTTTAACGCCCGAAAAGGGGGCTATTTTTTCTGGTCAATTCAATTCTTAGACCTTTTTTTCCTTTTCTATGTTATGGCAATAAAATAATTATCGTGTTTATTTTTAAATTATACTGTTATGTTTAGCATCCAGTATAGTTTTCTAACCATGACTAACTAACACCATGTTAAAAAAGTAAATTGATTAAATGTAATGATATTATAAATGTGTTTATAATTAAAAATATAAAAAATATCTGTAAAGATTTATAATGTCAAAATATATTATGTTCCTAAATTTATGATTAGTGTTTTTTATTTATCCCGTTCCTATAATTCAGTGTATTTGAAGAAGTTTTGCTGATGATACCTTCGTCTTTTGTCAGCACTGATTGTCTCTGGTAAATACTTCACTTTACATTCTCCTGGATTATAAGCAAAAGAGTAATAGTTCAAGAGCAGGACCTGAAAAAATGTCTCATTTTGTACTACTTCAAACCAAGTTTTTCTGAAAATATACCTTAAATTATGAAGGAAAAACATAGTCTGCCTATCCAGAGTGGAATCCTTCATATGATTGATCAAGCTCAAAATTTCATAAAATCGCACAAATTTTAGTTTTATTGAAATAAGTGGTTTCCTGTAGGTCGGGTGCAAATAATAAAGAGAAGATTTTTTAAAGCTGATAAAATTTTCTGTAAAACGAGTGTTTAATCATCAAAATCAGATAACTACAAACAAAGTTATAGCTCTTTTAAAACACTAAGAAAATGGTTATTTTATGCAAAGTTAGCCAATTTCTTTGAAAAAATATAACTTTTTGTGGATTTTTTTGGCCATTTAATGATATAACTATCGTTGTAGTTATCTGATTTTGACGAAAAAACACTCGTTCTATAGTAAATTTTATTAGCTTTAAAAATGTTCTCTTTATGTTTTGCACACGACCTACGGGGAACCACTTATTGCAAGAAAACTAGGCTTGTGCGATTTTCTAATATTTTGAGTGAGCGAATTGATATGAAAGGCTCCACTCTGGATAGGCAGACTGTGTTCTTACTTCATAATTTTAGGTAGATTTTCAGAAAAATTTGTTTTAAAGTAGTACAAAATGAGTCACATTTTTTAGAGCTGGCTCTTGGACTATAAGTGAGTTCAGCGCAGACAGAGTCAGTGTCCTGTTTACTGTGAGGCTTGCATGAGATTATTTCAAGTTGACCAGATCGGAACCCCACAGAAACAGGGGTTTCCTTCGACTAGGGATCCTGGCTTTGTCTGAAAACTATCAAGGTATTACTCAGAAGACATAATTAAAAGTATTAGTAACTGGGTGTAACACGTCTGGGGCCCGTTTCACAAAAGTGCAAGTCTTGTAGTTATAGTCCAAGAGCCCAGAGATGTTTTGTTAATAAAAAGTGTAATGGCTGGAACCGGTCTCAATTTTTCGTAAATACCTTCCTGAACAAGGATCTGCAATTCGTATCGGATCCAGATACGAATTGAATTCATCCGATACGAGCCGGCAGAATTGCAGATCCTTGTTCAGGAAGGTATTTACGAAAAATTAAACCCGTTTCCAGCCATTACACTTTTTATTAACTACGGTGGTAAATTTGACATGTAAAGTGCGTTCTGCCTGGGACACCCATCCGATAAGAGTCGGCAGAATTGCAGATCCTTGTTCAGGAAGATATTTACGAAAAATTGAGACCGGTTCCAGCCATTACACTTTTTATTAACAAAACACCCCTGGTCTATTACAAAAATTGTAAAAAAACTTTTAATGACAAATCTACAAGTGTTACCAAGGATACACTTGTAGATTTGTAGCATTTTTCTATTTAATAAACAACATTTTCTTGTCTATTACAATTACTTGTAAAATTTGAACGGCTTAAGAAAATTTTGCTCTTTTTAATTGATTTTTTCAAAATTTAAAAAAAATAAACGGCGCCGCCTAAACTACTTGTTTTATTTTTCCTTCATTTTTTGGATCTTGGGGGGGGAGGGGCAATCGCCCCTTGTCTTGTAGTTTAAAGTGTGTAGAGGTTTAGTTAAACAGTGACGGCACGTATTGTTCCTTGTTTTCACTAGACTATATAAGTCAGTGAAAATATGTATGATTGCTTGAAAAAAGCATGAGAGCAACCATAGAAATTCATGCCTCTTCTGTCTAGATTATATGAAATATACCTACACTTGAAATTAAAAGGAGTAGAACACTATCTTAGGGAGCTGGCAAAAAGGGCCCAACCACTTGGCCTACTTGCCTGGTAGTTACTACCACTCCCCTCCATATTACTACAACTACTACTAGCACAATCTTCAAAATTTATTAAAAAACTAATAAAAACAAATAAACTGAAAATATATTTTTTTATATATTTAAAAATAAAATACATATTTAATTTCTCACAATACATTGTCTTTGAAGCCTAAAAATAATAACCTTTAACATAATTCAAATTTAAAAAATAAATTAATCACTTCAATAAAAAAAAACAAGGAAACAATATTTTATCACTTTCTTAAAAAAATAAATAAATTGAAATATAATAATTATTAAGTACGTTAAAAAATTAAATTTAGACAAAATTAGTGTTTTTGTAAAAAAAGGAATAACTAGAAAAATTAGTTTTAATCGAAGGGGTCGTAACGTAAAGATCGTCAGCAAAGAGGACAACGCTAAGAAGATTTGCCATAAAACATAGAGATATATTACTAGATAGGCATAGCCTATCTTAATAAATTAAAAGGCTTGAAACATCTTTTTGGGACTATCAGGGGCTCTGTGTATCCTCAATATATCATTTAGATGGTAAAAATTATGTCAAGTAAACGCTTTATAATGTAAAATGAAATCTTTAGCTTCTGTTAAACATTTAGAAATGATATATCATTTGATACTACCTTGTTTTGCATAACATGAATATGTGACACAATATAACCGAGATGTTAATAGCAGTGAATCAGTGATCAGTGAATTTCCTTCACCGCCTCCTTCTCCCCCTTATTAAAGATCCTTGGTCTAACTTAACTGAAATTATATTTTACAACATATTTTAACATCAAAATAACTTCGTTTGAAATAAAAATATTGAACCATTTATTAATGTATGTAAATATTAATTTGATTTATTTATAATTTAAAATTAAGACAAAATTCCGGTCACAACAACTAAGAACAATTTTATTTATAGTTGAAGATTAAAATAAATAAACATAACATTCAAGTAGAAATCAAAGAATAAAATAAAATTATCGTAATTTTTTTCTTGCATCTTATGAAAATATTAACATAAACAATAGACAGCCAAACTACAGTCTATCGTTTAGTTTAAAAATCCCCAAGGTCATAAGTATTTTGGGGATTGACCAATCAGAGAAGCCGCTGCCAACCTCTCACTTAAAAAGAGAAAAAAAACCCTACCACAATAACCGCTGTAGGGAAAAAACCTTCTTCCCGGCAATCGTGCACTTTGTTTGTGGTTCTTCATTTGATTACATCATTTTGAAAACTACTTTCAAATTAATCTTAAAAATTATATTTTAAAATAAAACTACACAAAAGAAATGTAAAAAAACATCGCCAAGAAAATACGGGTAAAATAACCTGATTTGTTTACATAGTTTTTTCCCGCTTCCTTCTCACAGGGATTTTTTTATTCTTAAGAATCAGTGGTGTCTAAACTGACCTGTCAAGATTTTTAAACTAAACGATAGACTGTAATGGTGCAAATTACTGATAATCATTTTTTGGTTTTTATTGTATTTCATCTTTAATCATTATTTTGCGTCAATCACGTCAGACATATTTCGTAAGCAATAAGGTTTATGAAATAGGGAAATTGAAAAGGTTGATTTTTGTATTCAATTTAATTTGCAAAAAAAGCATACATAAGTGAGACATAAGAGTCAAGGAACTCATACTTTGAAAGAGAAAAATATGAAATATATATATATATATATATATATTATATATAATATATATAATATATAATATATATATATAATATATATATATATATATAAATAGGAATATAATATATATATATATATATATATATATATATATATATATATACATAAACAGTTATCAGTTATGAGGTTTTGGTCATAATAAATAAAAACAACATTTAAGCTTTTGACTGTATGATTAGGTCTTCATCAGAAAGTGTTTAATAACAAACTAAAGCCGTTAACAGAAAGAAACAGATAAGGTATCTAAACATAGCTAGCTGTGTATACTATCAAAGAATGAACTACAAACTAAACAAAGATCTAGCCACGGTGCTTAACATTATAATAATGTTTAAAAATCATTAAATAAATAAAAAAAAAATAATGTTATTATTATTATAACCTTATTATATCTAAATATTTGGTACAGAAATCAACCTTATCGATTTCCTGATCCTTAATGATGTCATACACATGTATGACGTCATTAAACCACATCAATGACTCAGCATAAAAGCTCCGATGCTGCGGAGGGGGCAAGAAGCCGAAGACTATCGTTAATAGTAATAAGAATTGTCAATTTATATTGATAAAATCAATGTAAATGAAACTCAAATCTTGTTATTTTGCATGACAGGCATTTCTTCTATTAGGCAGAAAGTATGAAATAGCAAAAGTATATAGTTTTGCTTTAGGAAATCATGAAAACTTTCAATCCATGAGTAAAATCTAAGTTGAATACAATAATATAATATATTATAATAATACGATATAGTATATTTTAATACTAATACTAATAACTGTGTAGGCTTCCGTGGCTATTGTCTGAAAATTTATGTCTTCCGGTCACCTGAAGACAAATCGTCATATTTTAATACTTTTAAATAATATATTATAGAATTTTTATGTATCATGTACCAAGTAATTCACTAATAATTGAAAGGAAAGAGTCGTAACATTCTCGTTGAATTGCTTCTCAATGTACTGAGATAAAGTGTGGACCTTCTAGTAATATATCTCTAAGGTTTCAAGTATCTCACGATGTATTCCAAAAAAAAGCAGCTTAGCGGGAAGATGGCCTTTGGAATCCTACATTGTGGCGGGAATCATAAGGTTCGAGCAAAAAACGCAGCAGAATCGAGCATATGGTGAATACACTTTATTCATTCCACTCCCTAAGGTCCTGTTTGCCACGATAAGTTTTCAACAAATTCCTGGACTTTTTTGGGTGTGTAAATTTTTTTATATTCTCACGATTAAGAGTAATAAAATTCAAACGAATTATAAGATTCAGATAAATTTTTGATTGCTGACTAAGCAAATAGGGGTTAATGGTGACATAAAATTTTAATATTCGGGCAGCACAACTAGACCCAAAGACTGATTTTTGTACAAGTTTCAATTATCTAGCATAAACACAGTGGGAGATATGCGTGACACAGACACACACACAGACATCAATCTGAAAACGGTTCAGATGGTCCTAAAAACACCTAAAATTAATAATTCAAGTGAAATCTCGGGTTAAAATTTTTTGGGTGAAACCAATACTTTTCCTCTATATACCTTCTGTATAAGAAAGTGAGGAAAAGTAAAAATGTTTTTATAATATCCGTTTCCAAAAAAGAGGTAAGCCAGATTCTTGCAACGAAACGCCCTCTCTAGTTATCTATCTCCTTGGACATAGATCTAATTCCTCCGTTAACAGCGATACTTCAGTGAATAGTATTATTCCAAGAGTTCAAACCAATAGATAATAATTATTCCATTTAAGTTTTATTTAATTCAAATTTAAAGGTTTTGTATGAAGGCGATAGCTTGTCTGACAGTGGAGAGGCGGGATCTCCTTAGGAAAGAACCTATAAGTAAAAACTCGGCATTGCTACGATGCGAGCCTATGCTGCCTCCACATAGCACTTTGGTAGTCAAGCATAATAGCCACTGAAGAATCTAAAACAAAACATTATAATTGTTTATAAAAGAGATGGAGGCAAATGAATTATTTTGATAATCAGCATCGTACTGAAGAAGTTACGTAATGGAACTTCTTCAGTAGCATTCTTAGATGGTTACTCCCCAGTTATCTGACAAAGGATGTATTGCCTTTATTCTATTTTATAGATGAGATTGAGTATAACCAAATAAATTATCTTGATAATAAGCAACCAACTAAAGAAGTTATAGGAGAGTAGCAAACTAAAGAAGGTCACATAAATGACTTCTTTAGATGGTTACTCCCCAGTTATCTGACAAAGGATGTATTGCCTTTATTCTATTTTATAGATGAGATTGAGTATAACCAAATAAATTATCTTGATAATAAGCAACCAACTAAAGAAGTTATAGGAGAGTAGCAAACTAAAGAAGGTCACATAAATGACTTCTTTAGATGGTTACTCCCCAGTTATCTGACAAAGGATGTATTGCCTTTATTATATTTTATAGATGAGATTGAGTATAACCAAATAAATTATCTTGATAATCAGCATCCTACTAAAGAAGTTACAGGAGAGTAGCAAACTGAAGAAGGTCACATAAATGACTTCTTTAGATAGTTACTCCCCAGTTATCAGACAAAGGATGTATTGCCTTTATTCTATTTTATAGATGAGATTGAGTATAACCAAATAAAATATCTTGATAACAAGCATCCTACAAAAGAAGTTACAGGAGAGTAGCAAACTGAAGAAGGTCACATAAATGATTTCTTTAGATGGTTACTCCCCAGTTATCAGACAAAGGATGTATTGCCTTTATTCTATTTTATAGATGAGATTGAGTATAACCAAATAAAATATCTTTTAGCTAAATAAATTATCTTGATAATCAGCCACTTATAGAAGTTACAAGGAGTACCAAACTGACAAAGGTCTCATAAAAGAATTAATTTCCTTTCAAGTCAAACTGCCCAACAAAAAATACATTTTCTGAAGAGGCAGAAAAGTGGTAATAAGAAGAAAAAAAGTGACTGATGTGTTTACCTCACTGCTGGAAGGCATGGGAGATTTCTGCCAGGATGTTGGTCCCCATAGATACACGTGCAGGACTGTCGCTGCAAACTCAGCACTCGGCCTCTGTAATACAACAATATAATAATCACTGTGTAGAGTAGTTTTTCTATCACACTACATTCACGTCATTTTGAGTGTCACCACATTTATGTTATTTTAAGTGTCTTTTTTTATGACTAGAATAAAATGAATAACCTCTTCTCAACAGCTCTTCCTAGGCTGTTCCTAGAAGAGGTGGGCGGAACACCTAAGTGCAGTGGAGAAAGTAGAGAAAGAAGAACATGAGTTAAAGGTGGATTTAGATAATATAAATTCCCTTCCTTAAGTCAAATTCAGGAAGAGATAAGATGAAGCTACAGAAAAAGAAACAATTAGTGATCCAAACACTTGAAGAAAAGAGTATGAAAAAAAAGAAAAGATTATTCAGGGATCAGCTTTTGCTAAACATATTATAGAAACAAAACATAACGCTAAGGCAGAAGAAACTCGTGTTACATAAAGAAGATTTTGGTAGAAGACTGAATGCCTTAGAATCTCTGGAAATTTTCTACACCTTTTCCAATTTTATTTGAGAAACCGTTATGTTTATTTGAGAACATATCAATTGTATTTGAGATTAGAAAAATATATTTAGAAAACATCAATTGAATTGAGAACAGTCAGTTGTATTTGAGTAGGCATTAAGTGAATTGAGAGCAGTGAATTCTATTTAAGAATTTATTAAATGTTTTTGAGAACTTGTGATTTGATAATGAGAAACTCAAAATTCGGCCAGTTTTTACATTACTATTTTTCTTAAATACAATTATACCTTGTTAGGTGAGAGTTGAGCAATGAAACATATACAGGGTGGAACAACTCATTTTAACCAACATTAAATCCTTCGAAAATGGTCTCTACTCCTAGTAAATCAACTCCTAGGAGTTCAAATTATCAATAATTTTTTTGAGCAAGGAATGCACTACATAGGGCATAGGACGTGATTCTAAAATTCAAATCACCCTTTCTGAAATGAAATTAAACAATTCTCAATTTTATATAATGCTTTCTCAAATAAAATTGACTATTCTAAACTACATTTGTTGTTTTATCAAATTCAACAGACTAATCTAATTTACATTTGATATTTTCTCAAATACAAGTCATTATTCTCAAATACAATTAATATCTTCTCAAATAAATGTGGAAAAGGTGTAGTAATAATCCTTCTACAAAAACTCTTAATGAACAGGTTGAGGTAGTTAAATCTCTTATCTTTAAAAAATTTTATAATAAAATTAAAATGCTTAGAATTACATAGTCCTAGTCTTCTTAGTTATTTAAATTTGTCCGACATTTTAAGTTTTACGATAGGTTATACTTCTATAACCTTGATGTTTATAACCTATTTATTTACCTTTTTCTAGTCAGACCGAGATAATTTCTGTTAACGTTTAATAATTTTATTCTTTGTTAGCCTTTTTTAAATTTTGTATAATGTGTGTTTTTCTAATTTTAGTTAATTGTGATGTGTATGATATGTTCTTAAGATTTATGTTTAAAAGCCTGAAGATGGCCACAGAGTTGGCTGAAATATATAGCTACCATTAAGTGATACGCTGTTTTTTTTTTGTGATATAGAACTATAAGTCATTTTATTCTAGTTATGAATAATGTGGAAGTTCTATAAGAGAAGTAGTGAAACCAAAGAGTTTTTGTTGATTTTAAGTGTCACCAAATTTATGTTATTTTGAGTCTCACCTTTAGAATAATACTTTATATAGAAGGAGCACTACTGATAACACGAAAGCCGGTAGACTGGTGCAACTAAGTAATGCTGCCACCCTAACATTATACAATTTTATAAAAAAAAGTTGGCAATACTTCCGGTTGCTGAATTATTATGTTGTATTATTAATTAATGATTGATTATTCATAAAATACTAATATAAATATCAGTGCATTACAATATTTAAAGCATTTTAAATTGTAGTTTAACGTATTTATTAAAATTATATATAATAAGTAGTCCTCGTCAACTAAATGTAGATTCTTGTATTCCGCCACCCTTTTGCCATCTAAGACCTGTTTTATTAAATATTCAGCAGGTGTTTAAAGATAATAAATTTGTTTTTTACGACCTTTCTTCATTAATAGATATTTATGACACATATTTAAAATAATGTTTTGTTGTTAAGTTGGCAGCATTATTTAGGTGCACCAGTCAACCGGCTTTCGTGTTATCAGTGGAATTACATTGTGTTTACGGTCCTGTGCTCCTTCTATATATAGTATTATTCTAAGGTCTCACCGCTGTGTAAATTATTTGAGCGTAACCTCTGTTTGTTATTTCGGCTAAGATAGAGGAACTACCTTAGCCTGGTTATACCCTGCAGGAAGCAGGGTTTATCCCAGACAGGCCTCAAGACTCAGAAGATAATTAAGATAATATTTAAGATTATTAAGATAATCATAATTTCTTACCTTCTTTGGATTGGGTTCTAAAATTGCTCTGACCAGTCTAGCCACTATAACAGGCACACCACTATCCTCCAGTCTGGGCAACTCTTCCACCTTATAGTTAATACTGTTCAACTTAACGTTGCTATGGTAACCAGGATAGAATGGATTGACTGATGTAAACAACTCGTAAGCAAGAGCTCCACAAGACCAGCAGTCAGATTTGGAGTAGTCCAGTGTTGAAAATAAACCAGCTTCTACCTTTAGGATCTGAAAGTACACAAATTACAGCCATTAACGTGTTGCAATGGTAACAAGGATAAAATGGATTAATAATAATATTAATAATGCCCGTTTTAGGGCCTTTATCCATAGAGATATATACTAGAGGGGGCATAGCCTATCTCAATAGATTTTAAGAATAATGGCAGGGGAAAAAAGAAGAGAAGGATGCAGAGATATATTTCAAAATTTCAAAATAATGACTGTGATCAATTTATTTATATATAGTGCGGTACTGGAAATAAAAGAAAATATTGAGGATTTCAAAACAAATGCTGACATACACGACCACTACACTAGGAATAAGGGTAAGCTAAGGATACCGAAAACCAGAACGAACAAAGCAAATGTAGGCCAAAACAAGCTAGGAGTAACGTTGTACAACACCCTGCCAGAGAACATCACAAATTAAGAATTTGCAGAATTCAAAAAAGAAATTTTACAAAATAAAGCATTCTACTCTATAAATGAATTCTTTGATCACTACAAAAAGAAAAAAATATAAGAAAAAAAGGAAAAATTATTGACAAAATTAATATTTCGAACGAAATCTAATAATGGATTATCTTATCTTATCTTATCTTATCAATACATTGAAAAACCTGAAACATCGTATTGGGGGCTCTGTGTAACCTCATTGAAACCTCCTTCAAGAGTGAGTTAAGGTTATAATTAATCTATTGTTTTCGGCTTCCTATACCTTGTTTGTGTTTTGATTTGTATTTTTAACGTACTACTATATAAGTTATTGTAATTTTGTACTCATTGTTTGATTACAATATAAGCGAAGGTGGTCAGGTTTGTTTTGTTAGTGTTTCAAAATTCAACCAATAGGGCCCCTCTAGTAATAATATCTTTATGCCTTTCGGCCCTTAAGGGTATTCGCCCTGCGGGAAACACCTTAGGCGAGTCACATGTACTATGCTCAAACTAAAGCATAAAGTTGGCGAAATCTTATTACATCAAATTCTATTCATAAAAACTGAGAGCATAGCCCGGGCTATGAACCCCAGACCTCCAGTGCCAAAGTCCAGTACTATACGACCACGGCTACGGAGGCAGGTGGATAAAATAGATTAAGAGATGTAAATAACTCATAACAAGAGCCCCAAAAATAACACAACCCTATACAGCAAGACTGCCAAATTCCCTCTTCTTCCCCTATTATTGAGTTGTATATTCCATCAATATAACTCAACAGTTACAGGATAAAACGGTATTATCCAGTTACGGTATTACTCAATGAAACAGTATTATCTCCCTACCAGGTCTTTATTTATTTATTTACTTATTATAATCAGATGTGGAAGTAATAAAGAAGAAAAAACTATGGGAAAGGGTTGTAAAGCCTGTTCTTATTTATGGTTGTGAGTCATGGGTAATAAATGATAAAACATTACGTAAACTAAGAGTGACTGTGAGGAAGATGGAGAGAAGTATGTTGAGGATAAGATGGACTGAAAAGAAGGATAACAAGTGGATTAGAGAAAGGACAGGTCTAGATGATATAGGAAAGGTGATTATTGAAAAGAAATGGAGATGGATAGGGCACATTGTAAGATCAAATGATGACAGGTGGAGTAGAAAGGTTATGGACTGGTGGCCAAGAGAGTATAAGAGGAAAAGAGGTAGACCTAAAAGTAAGTGGGATGATGAGACGAGAAAATGTTGTGGAGGAGTAGTATGGAAGAGGATAGCTATGGATAGAATGGAATGGAGGAGGATGAAAGAGGTATATTTGCAAGTTTGGCTCTCTAAAGAGTAACATAGCATGCTATAGCACTCACTAAGAAAATACTTTATTTCTTTTTAATTTTAAAATATTATAGTAATTTAGTGTAATTTAAATATTCTTACTAAACTCTCTTACCATTATTAATATTATTAATTTATATAACATAAAATAACTATATTTATACATATCTAAACCCTTTTTAATAATAGCATTTGTTAATTACTATTGAATAAATAATATATTTAATAAAATTTTGCATGTTAATATGTAGTTTAAAAATTATTTAAAATAATATTAATAATAATTTTTTCTCTGTTAGTATAATATGTCAATGTATATAGTATAAGTGTATAGAGTCAGTGTGTAGTTTAAGTTTAAAATCACTAAATTTAATTAGAATCATTAATTATTAATCATTAATTTATTATTCATCATTAATCATTATTTATCATAAATTAGAGTAGTAAGTATTATATTTATTATATTAATTATATTAATATGTACATGCTATATTATTGCATGGAAAAACCTCAGCTTTGCTGATTTAAATATATCATATTAATATGTATTCTACTTAACATCATATTGTAATTTATTAATTTATTTAAATAAACGGTTTATTTATTTTTTTTACTTATTATAAGCTTGTGGTTGCCTTACATTCAAAGACCTCACAATAGTCAATTCATGAATACAAATTAAAACGTAAAAAAAATTACAATAAATAAAAATTATATAAGATATTATTAAGTTAAAAAGGTACCAGTTTACAATTTTTCAGGATACACTATACTGTCATTTAGAAAGTCATTGACACAGTAATATGCTTAATCAATCAGTATTTCTTTAATAACCTTATTAAAGGAATCCATAGGAAGATCTACAATACTAGTAGGCAGCTTATTAAAACATTTGATTCCATTCACCATCGGTGATTGACTTGACTTACTAAGTCTGGAGAATGGCATATTTACATTTGTATAAAAATTAGTTGAATAACCATGATTTTTATTATTATTTAATTCATGGTGTCTATTTTTAATGTATAGTAAAACTGAAAAAATGTATGCTGAATAAAGTGTTAAAATCTTTGAAAAGTTTGCCACAATGTGCATCATATTAAAGATATGATGTGATATTGCAATATATGTCAAAAGCCTTTAATAAAGAGTCAATTAATATCCTAGGGTTATCAATTGATTATTGTTTAAATTGGAAAATTCATATCAATGATGTAAGTAGTAAACTCAGTTCTGTTTTGTTTATGCTTCGAAAGCTTAGCACTACTATTGACTTGAAAACTGGCAAGCTGGCTTACTACGCTTATTTCCACTCACAATTATTATATGACGTCACAGAAAGGGGAGCTGCCCCGAGTGCACACAACGTTTTTATATTGCCTAAAAAAGCCATTAGAATTATTACAAAGTCTAAATATGAGGATGTAAATAAAAGTCTATCCACAAATAAATTTCAACCAATGTAATAATGACAAAACTGGCTTTCAACCTAATACAGGTCATCTTCAGTGCCGGTGAGAAGAAGCTAATTTTTCCTCTTGAGTCTTGTTATTAGATTTGAGACTGAATGCAGACAGTCTGAAATCTAATACCAAGACACAAGAGGAAAAATTAGCTTCTTCTCACCGGCACTGAGGATGACCTGTATTAGGTTGAAAGCCGGTTTTTTCATCATTATATTGGTTGAAATTTATTTGTGGATAGACTTTTATTTACATCCTTATGGTAAAAAATCCACTAGCGCTTATAATTTAAATTTATACCCACATAGCACTGGAGTTTTCTTCCTATTATGCGAGTTAACCTTTCTTATAATTTTTGATTTTGTGATTATTTATTTATTTAAATAAAGGAATTTAAAAAAAAAAAAAATTATGTATTCTGAACCGTGGAGGTAGTGATTAAATAAATAAAGCAACAGTCTCTCCACAAATGTAAAAGCTATATTTACAAAGCCGGCTTTCGACTGTTAACAGCCATCATCAGTGCCGTAGAGAAGCGAGAAAGGAAGAAAAATATACTAAATCATTTGAGACAGAGGTTGAAATCTGACTCTTCCTTTCTCGCTTCTCTACGGCACTGATGATGGCTGTTAACAGTCGAAAGCCGGCTTTGTAAATATAGCTTTTACATTTGTGGAGAGACTGTTGCTTTATTTATTTAAAAAAAAATGTTCAAAATATGATATTGTGATACATATTTATGTTAATGTAACTACAATACAATTTAGACTAACCTCCGGAGCCATTAGAGCTACGTTGCCTCCGATATCCATATCCTGAGTCCTGTACGGAGTAGTAAGTGAACCATCCGTGGGTAAACAACACCCGAAGTCAGAAATAACCAACATTGGACATTCTCTCTCCTCATCATTCTCAAGCAGGATGTTGTCAGTCTTTAAATCTCTAAACATAAATAATAATAATATGAATGAAAACATTTATTAAGAAAATAATAATTACATTTTAAATGAAATGTTATAAAATTAATTTTAGTAAATTTATAAATAAATATATATATATATATATATATATATATATATTATATATATATATATCAGCAAAACCTAAAACAGATTTTAAATTGGAAAAATAGCAATTAACGAATCAAAGTCCTACGGAGGAAGTTCTTCAGATACCCAGAATGTATATATATATATATATATTATATATATATATATATATATATATATATATATATATATATATATATATATATATATAATATACATTTTTAATCTCAGTTTAATTTATTTGATTTTAATTCTTATTTATGTACATGGACATTTCTTATTTATTTTTTCACTTTCTTATATTTTTTTAAATAAACTTTATAGCTGTGGTAATAATAACTATAGTAAATAACTATTTACCTCAATTCTAAGCAATAATATCATAATTTGAACGAAACGTAAGGTAAACAACAATCAAGTAAAACTTTATTTTCACTGATATCCGAACGGCTTTGCCTAAAACATTTTAGATCCAGGTTTGTATGATAATTTTTTTATCTACTCCTTGTATTGAAAGTTCTATTTACAGTCTTGTTATCTCACACTGCAAATGTACTTTTACTCCCTAAGGAGGAAAAGTGAAAGTGTTGCCAATATTTTATAATAAAATTTTTAGGATTTTTTTTCGGTGTTATGTTGGTACTACGGGTAGAATATACAATATACACACGCTAATGTTTAAATTACAAATATATTATTAAACATTATTCTATTGACAGCTTACAATAAAATAATGTGAAGATAGTGGCTTTATTCTCTCTTCATCAGAGTAATTGACATGGTAAGAATAAACTAAACTAACACAATAACAATTAAGGAGCTGAAGAATATATTAATAGTTGTTAGTATTAGTTCTCTAGTCGTAGATAAAATTTAATATGCAACAAGGGATGAAAGTTTTCAGCTCTCGTATTATCTCCCTCGTCAAGCCTCAGGAGCCAAAATGTTTATCTTAAGTTTATCTCTCTCAGCCTACCGGCCTCGTGAGTTAATGAAGTTTCCTCCTTCGGCGCTGCCTTCGGATGAAACTTTAACTTGAGCTGTAAAACTTACTTTCATCCCTTGTTGCATAAATAACTATAATAATTTTATTTTGGCAGGCTTAAAAATAACTTGCAATACAATGAGAACTGGTATAACTAAAATGGGTTTAGAACATTTGTTACTTTTAGCATTGACCTTAAGATTTGAAATTAATTAATCAACTAAACAACCCAGGTACAATGGACCCACATACGAGGTCTAAGTACCTAGGAAATTATTTCCTCCGGAATTTAAAAAAAAAAAACCCAAGTGACGTAATAGCTTTTTGTCGCAAATCTTACTTTTTTAAATAGTAATTTTTTTAATTGGTTATAAAAATTTATAAATTAATATTTTCATTTTTTTAAATACATTTTTTCTTACCTCGGTTAAATTAACAAAACAAAAAAACATAGGTTAACATTTATGCATCTTCTACATTATATTATTTGATTGAACCCTACTACGAATGCTTTTTAACCTATTTGAAACGGTGGAACCCCACTATAATGGTCTATCACCCAAATTGGAAAGGGGAACCCTACCAAGCTACCCTTTCAAACAACTAGGAATGAAGTAGCCTACCATGCTGGCCTTTTTATATTTTATTAATTAGTAGTCAAATGTATTTTAACATTTTATAGATTTTTATTTTTGTTTATATAGTTATTCTTTTTTTACTAATAATAGTTTAGTTTTAGATCAAATAAAAATAAAATAATATCATAACATATACATAACCTAAAATAGTTCCTAAAAATATACATATTGGCGTAATAAATTAAATAAAAGTAAGCGCATCCAGCTTCAAGCATTC
This sequence comes from Microvelia longipes, assembly GCA_018340805.1. Lineage (NCBI taxonomy): Eukaryota > Metazoa > Arthropoda > Insecta > Hemiptera > Veliidae > Microvelia > Microvelia longipes. Next base: position 53,887 of record JACMZG010001919.1, read on the forward strand.
TGCTTATTGGAGGCGTAGCACAAATAAACATAAAAAATTATAATTTTAAAATATTGTTTAATTTAAAAATTTATTAATGTTAAAAACATGTATTGTATATGTAATGTGTTCTTTTTTTTGGAAATAAAGTTATATATTATTAATTATTTTTAACCAACTTGCAAAGGTGGTACCCTCTAATCGACTGAAGGGACAACAATAAGCTCTTAAATGGGTAAGTTTAACAAATAAAAATTACCTATGTGCTATTCCGTGTATATTTATATGAGCAACACCTTCCAGCAACTGAGTCAGCAATAATATCCCCTCTCTTATAGTCAGTCTGTTCTCTTCCAGGTACTTCTTCAGAGTCGTATCGTATCTATAACAGCAAGAAGTTTATGAAGGCGAGTAAGCAGCGTTGTTTTCTCTTGTAAAACATTTATGATACATTATAGTCCAAGATCCAGGCTTAAAAAATGTGAATCATTTTGTACTACTTCAAACAATTTTTTTCTGAATATATACCTTAAATTGTGAAGGAAAAGTATAGTCTGCCATCCAGAGTGGAGCCCTACATATCAATGTGCTCACTCAAAATATTAGAAAATAGCACTAATTCCAGCTTTCTTGTAATAAGTGGATCCCTGTAGGTCGTGTGCAAAACATGAAAATAACATTGTTTAGAGCTGATAAAATTTCCTATTACACGAGTGTTATTTCGTTCAAATCGGATAATTATAACTAAAATAATGACTTTTTTTAATGGCCAAAAAAGGCCAATATTTTTAAAAGAAATTCGCTGACTCTGCATAAATTAACCATTTTTAGGTGTTTTTGGAAAAACCATAACTCTGGCTACAGTCATCCGATTTTGATGATTAAACACTCGTTTTACAGGAAATTTTATCAGCTTTAAAAAATCTTCTCTTTATTATTTGCACCCGACCTACAGGAAACCACTTATTTCAAGAAAACTGAAATGTGTGTGCTCCATATAAGGCTCCATTCTGGATAGGCAGACTATGCTAAAGTAAGTAGTACAAAATGAGTCACATTTTTTAGGCCTGACTCTTGGATTATAATTTTTCTTCAAATATTTTATAACTTAAAATGTGTATAATCTTTGCTTGTATTTTAAATAAAATGTAATTAAAAATAAATATATATAATAAATAAAATATATAATAGGAGCACAGGACTGTAAACACCATGTAATTTCACTGATAACACGAAAGCCGGTTGACTGGTGCACTTACGTAATGCTGCCAACCTCACAAGAAAACATTATTTTAAATGTGTCATAAATATCTATTAATGAAGAAAGATCGTAAAGAACAAATATTATAACTTAAAACACCTGCTGAGTATTTAATAAAACCAAAAAGGGTGGCAGAATACAAGAATCTATATTTAGTTTAGGAGAACTACCTTTAATATAATTTTAATAAATATGTTAAACTACAATTTAAAATGCTTAAAATATTGTAATGCACCGATATTTATATTAGTATTTTATGAATAATAAATCATTAATTAATAATAGAACATAATAATTCAGCAAGCAGAAGTATTGCCAACTTTTTTTTAGAAAATTGTATATTGTTAGGGTGGCAGCATTACTTAAGTGGACCTTTCGTGTTATCAGTAGTGCTCCTTCTATATATAGTATTATTCTAAGTATACAACTTTCAAAATTGATTACAAGTCAACTGACAGATAAATTGTCAAAAACGAATGTAAACAAACAAAAAAATGTGAAAATATCAAGGAGATCATGAACCAAGTTGCAAGTTAGACAAGGAAAAAAGCTATTGTCATACCTCGGTAACGAACACCTCTAATTTTTAATTTGGTAATAATTAAATTTCGGGTCTTTGAGCTCAACCTCATCTTCGAAATTTGGGTACCCCCATTTGGGAATTCGTCGCTTGAAACTTGGCCAACTTTTTATGACAAATTTAAGGCCCTTGTACATGATGGTCGATAATTGGACAACAATGGCGTGAAACCAGCTAAGAAACTGTTATATATAGATCTTTATTTATCTGTATATATTTTGTTCCTTTATAAAAATGTGCTTTTATTTGTTATGTCATGTTGCCTTGGCAACGGCGTCAAAATAAATTAATACTTTGATCTTGTTCATGTAATGAGTTTTTTTGTACTTAAGTAATTATATTTAATTATAATGAAATTAACTGTTTATATACAACAGAAACAATTTGCTGTGGCCTGAGCATATTAGTTTTATGTTCTAGTTACGCCCTACCATAATTAATAAAATGCATCTCGGAAAAAAACTTTTACAGTAATAATAAATTCCCTGGGTACCGTATTATAGTCCAAGAGAGGGCCTGAAAAAATGTGACTCCATTTAGTACTACTTCGAACCACATTTTTCTGAAAAGATACCATAAATTATTTAAAAACAACAGTCATGATTACGCATGTTCAAAATTTTATGAAATCACCCTAATTTAAGTTTTCTTGAAATAAGTGGTTTCCTGTGGGTCGTGTGCAAAACATAAAGAGACCATTTTTTAAAGATGATAAAATTTACTATAAAACAAGTGTATAATCATCAAAATCGGATGACTGCAACCAAAGTTATGACTCTTTCAAAAACACTAATTAATTAACTACAACGTTATAAATTAGAAAAAGGAAAAATGTATTTGCAGATGATATTGTTATGGTGGTGATATCGGTATAAAAGGAAAGATGTATTTGCAGATGATATTGTTATGGTGGTGATATCGGTATATCTATCGTTTTGGTTGCTACTGCTTGGTGAAGCACTGATATGCTGTAGTTGTAGTACTCTGCTAACTATGACCAGGAGATGGCGCAGAAGGAAGAGTTCGTTTGTTAAAATCAACACGTGCACTTGTTACCGACCTCAAGACCCGCGCTTGCCCGTCTTCCAACAAACCCAATCTCACAACAATCTCGTATCAAGTAATGTTTTAGTATCATTTTAACAATAACGTTAATTTTAATTATAAAGTTACAGTAATTATACTGAGCTTTGACCACGGAGATCTGAGATAATATCCCAGGTATAAAATATATAAATTATATCAGCTTATCAACTATCAGATTATAAATAATTTTATTTTTTACAATTCCTAATTTATAACGTAGGTACATAGGAAAAATATTGTGTTGCAAGTAAAGAATTGCACTTGGTAGAGCATTACAGACCTTTATTAGCCTCCAGCTTTTTAGTACTCCAAACATGACTGATGTTCCAAACATGATGGTCCCAAGTGGTCGAAAGTCGGTCCTTGAATCAACATTTTAATTGAAAAGAGACTGCTAATTTTTTTTTAATACTATGTAACTTTAGAATGCAGCGATAGAATTGTACCCGAATTTAAAGTAAAATGCCAAGAATTTTTGTTGATGATATTTTACATTGAGTAATACGACAAAAATTATTGTTACAAGTATTAGAGTAATATAGTTTAATGGCTTAAGAAGTCCGGTAAGAGAAACAATCCACTCATTGCACTCTGACGGGAGATGTTAGACGAATTAAAATTGCCAAAAAAAAAAACAAAAAAACCTTATAGTAACAATACCAACTTCTTCTTTCCACAAATAAGCTTCAATTTACTCTAAGCAGAGGTTGAAATATAATTTTTAAGAGAAAATTAAAGCTTGTATGAGGAAAGACAAAATTGGTGTTGTTATTATTGCAGACTATTCAACAGCGCTAAGAGAAAAAAACCTATTTTCCCCATTTTAAAATCATAACCTTTAGTCACGAGTTGTAGAAAGTAACCTCTCTGTGATGTCAGCCCAAGGATCTTGAATAAAGGGGATGAGGCATTAAGGAACATTTCTGACACCATGGAAGTTGTAAGAGATAGAGAAATAGGAGCAAACTTTCCCCTTGGTTATAATAAAAAAAGGCGCAAAACGTAGGTTATGTAGCAAGATTGACGAGTTTGCTTCTCAATTTTTTTCTGTGCTTCTCGTTATTGTTACATTTGTGGTGCTTTTAAAGTCATTTGTGCTTATTTAATTTTAAATTTTGGACTCTATTTAGCCACTTTAGTGAGTGATAATTTAAGCGTGTTTTGTTATAACCTCCTCAACCAATAAACAATGGGAAACCATGGAGAGGTAAGTTTGCTTCTAAAATTTAAGACCTGCGCTGTTATAAGAATTGTAAGCATGCACAATTTGTACCAAGCATGTGCAGTTGGTTTTTGACGTGTGTTTCGAGTTGAATTCTATCAATTTTTTGGTTTTCGAAAGGGTCACTTTTTTGTGTCACAAATCGACTTAGTGCGTCATCCTCTTTATTCGAGATCCTTGAGTCTGCCTAACAAGGTTTATTAACTCTACTTTAACACTCACAATAATTATTATATTTGCTATTTCAGGATGATTTCTCTATGGATCCTGTCTTTGCTACTACTATTACTAATAATGATTTACTTTGCCATGCAGGAAGACAGTAATGATAATAATTGTCGCATATGTCCTTATCGGTACGTGCCTCATAGACATACATACTCTAGACGAAGATATGCAACCAGGACTGCGATATAAAAGCAAAGAGATAAATACATGTAACCTTAACCTTATATATTATACCTTATATTGATGTCTTGATACAAAAGTATAAAAGAGATTAATAAAATTTATGGAATGCTTACGAATCTGTGTCGTAATACGAATATAGGACGAAATGGAATTTAAAGCATTAAAAAAAATTAAATCTAAGAAGTATGAATATCTTCTAGATGCAGGTATGAATTACGAGAATCTAAGAATCTGCATCAAAAAAGAAATATCGGAGGATATTAAATCTGTCACATATAGACTAATTATGCTTTAAGTTTTACAAAGAAAATTTTTTATCAGTTTTCAAATGCGGTGAATATTGTTTTTCATTTTTGCATGTAAAATAAATCTAATTTTACATGCAAGTCATAGACAAAATAAATTACATTCAAAAATGTAAATAAACAAATCCCAATGTAGCAGCAGTATTAAGTATTAAGTATAACGGTACCACAGAAAATTAGAATGGAAAAATTTTAATGAGAAAAGTACATTGTAGAATTTTTATGCAAAATTTTTATGAAAAAAGTACATTGTAGGGAAATTTTTATGAAAAAAGTACATTGTAGGAAAATTTTTATGAAAAAAGGTAGGAAAATTTTTATGAAAAAGTACATTGTAGGGAAATTTTTTTTAAAAAGTACATTGTAGGAAATGTTTATGAAAAACACATTTGGAAATGTTTATGAAAACACATTTTGGGAAAATTTTTATGAAAAAAGTACATTGTAGGGAAATTTTTATGAAAAGTTTAAATGTTTATAAAAAAGTACATTGTAGGAAATTTTTATGAAAAAAGTACATTGTAGGGAAATGTTTATGAAAAAACACATTTTGGGGAAATTTTTATGAAAAAAGGTACATTGTAGGGAATTTATGAAAAAGTGAAATTTTTATGAAAAAAGTACATTGTAGGGAAATGTTTATGAAAAAAGTACATTGTAGGGAAATTTTTATAAAAAAAGTACATTGTAGGGAAATGTTTATGAAAAAAACACATTTTGATGAAATTTTTATAAAAAAAGTACATTGTAGGGAAATGTTTATGAAAAAAGTACATTGTAGGGAAATTTTCATGAAAAAACACATTTGGAAATTTTTATGAAAAAACACATTTTGGGGAAATGTTTATGAAAAAAACACATTTTTGGAAATTTTTGAAAAAGTACATTGTAGGGAAAAAAACACTTTTGGAAAAATTTATGAAAAAAACACATTTTGGGGAAATGTTTTTGAAAAAAAAACACATTTGGGAAATTTTTATGAAAAAGTACATTGTAGGGAAATGTTTATGAAAAAAAACACATTTTGGGGAAATGTTTTATGAAAAAACACATTTGGGAAATTTTATGAAAAAAGTACATTGTAGGGAAATTTTTTATGAAAAAAAGTACATTGTAGGGAAATGTTTATGAAAAAGTACATTGTAGGAAATTTTAATAAAAAAGTACATTGTAGGGAAATGTTTATGAAAAAAACACATTTTGATGAAATTTTTATAAAAAAGTACATTGTAGGGAAAATGTTTATGAAAAAAGTACATTGTAGGGAAATTTTATGAAAAAAAGTACATTGTAGGGAATGTTATGAAAAAAGTACATTGTAGGGAAATTTTTATGAAAAAAGTACATTGTAGGGAAATGTTTATGAAAAAAGTACATTGTAGGGAAATTTTCATGAAAAAAGTACATGAAAAAAAATTTTGGGGAAATGTTTATGAAAAAAACACATTTTGGGGAAATTTTTATGAAAAAAGTACATTGTAGGGAAATTTTTATGAAAAAAACACATTTTGGGAAAAAGTTTATGAAAAAAACACATTTTGGGGAAATGTTTTTGAAAAAAAAATACATTTTGGGGAAATTTTTATGAAAAAGTACACATTGTAGGGAAATGTTTATGAAAAAACACATTTGGGGAAATGTTTAAAACACATTTTGGGAAAATTTTTATGAAAAAAGTACATTGTAGGGAAATTTTTATGAAAAAAGTACATTATAGGGAAATTTTTATGAAAAAAGTACATTGTAGGGAAATTTGGGGTTAACATACTTATTCTGCACTCTTTCTGGTTTTATGCTTCAGTCCTAAAAGAATTCACACACCAAATATAATGAGTCTGATAACACAAATATCAAAGTAATAAAGCTTACCTTTTCATTAGAATATAGAGTGTTTTATTTCTAGATAAGCCGTCCGAATTGAGAGACGGAGGTAGAGCCATGGGACATGCTTGTTGGGTGCCAGGGAGGTCTCGAACCCAGTCTACAAACACACAGTGCATCGTAACTATGTTCGGGTGGGGTGGTAACTCTATCGACTCCTCTAAAAACCTAAACAATGAGACTGAAGATAAAAGGGGTTGGTAAAAAGGGCCTGATACAGGGGCCTCCTTGGCCTCCCCCTTCTACTACTACTACTACTAGTACAAAATGAGTCACAATTTTCATATCTGGCTCTTGGACTAATAATTGGACAAAGCATTATAGTTCAAGAGTCGGACCTGAAAAAATGTCGACTCATTTTGTACTACTTCAAACCAAAAAAAAACATAATCTGCCTATCCAGAGTGGAGCCCTTCATATGATTGTGCATGCTCAAATAGAATAGAATTTTATAATCTATTTTATTAATCTATTTTAATAAAATAGATTATTAAAAAGTTTCTTTTCGTAGACTTATAAAAAATATATAAATAAAAACAAGATTAATTACACAAAATTCCTTTATTTTTTAATATATAATAATCACTGAAGTGTGATTATTATTATAATCAGTGATTATTATATATTAAAAAATAAAGGACTTTTGTGTAATTAATCTTGTTTTTATTTAAAATAGATTATACTGTCAAGCTCGCAAATGACTGGTTTATAGTAAATAAGTTAACTTTAAATGAGTCAAAAAACCAGATTTTAACTCACACTCTTAAATATAATTATAATAATAATATAAACATTTCACTCATTAAAATACTTGGAGTGTCCCTTGATAGTACACTTAACTGAAAAGTTCATGTTAATGAGTTAGGAAGTAAACTTTCATCTATTTTATTTCTGCTACGTAAACTTAGTTTAACTTTAGATATTGATACCATGAAGCTTGCTTACTACGCGCAATTTTATTCACGTATGCTGTATAGTATTAAAGAATGGGGAGCAGCCCCCGTAGCCAACAGTATTTTTATTTTTTTTAAAAAACGCTATCCATATCATGAATAATGATAAACATGACGCTAAGTGCAATCAATATTTTATTGAAAATAAAATTTTAACTTTTCATTTAGCCAATATTTTTTCTATGTTGTTGTTCGTTAAAGCAAAGTATGATAAGGGGGAGTTCAATTATATTAAGAACCACAATTATGCCACTAGATATATTGCTAACATCAATATTCCCACTCGTAGGCTCAACAAATCACATCAGTCCCCAAATTATAATGGAATAAGGTGCTTTAATAAATTACCATCTTAATAGTTGAACTTCCACCCCAAAATTTTCAAAAAAAGCATTAAAACATTGTTGATTGAGAAAGCCTACTATAATGTTAACGAGTTTTTAGCTGATAATTTAGTATTCCCACCTTAAATGTTTAGTGTTTCTCATGTAATGTTATGCTTTTATTTTAAATCAAATTTGTTATTCAAGTTATGCTGTCTATGTTTATGCAGTCTATGTAATAATTTACAATCAATTTGGTTTACTTGTTTTTTTTTTCATTTCATTGTAAAATTGTGACAATTGAGAAACTTTGTAATAAAGTGACCTCAAGTATGTAAACAAATAAAAAATTAACGGTTAATTTAGATAGTAGATATTTTAACAATGATCTACTATCTAAATTAACGGTTGTAGCTGTGAATTTAGATAGTAGATATTTAAACAACCATCAACTAAAAAATTTTTTACCTCAGTTGATACTGATCTAGTTGTTCCATGGATTTTATACGTGCAGGTATTATCTCTCTAAACATTCCACGTATTATCCTCGGAGCATTAGACTCGATGTAGTAATTAAACATGGATTTCATGGCACAAGGGAAATACTGCAAGTCATCGTCTGGTGATAGTGTTAGCGGTGATTGAGTAGCTGATACATCTATAGGTGATTCATTGCTTGATTGTCCATCTGATTCTAGAATAACTTCTTCAGCTAGAAATAAATATTAATAAAAAATACTTTTTAATTAATTCCATTTTATAAGTTACTTTGTTCAAAGAAAATTTAGTATTTATTTCTCCTGATTCGGTGAGGAACGCAGTTATTTTTTTACCAAAATTAATTTAACTTCTTCAGTTAGAAATAAGTATTAATAAAAAAATACTTTTTAATTAATTCCATTTTATAAGTTACTTTCTTCAAAGAAAATTTAGTATTTATTTCTCCTGATACGGCGAGGAACGCAGTTATTTTTTTACCAAAATTAGTTTAACTTCTTCAGTTAGAAATGAATATTAATAAAAAAATACTTTTTAATTAATTCCATTTTATAAGTTACTTTGTTCAAAGAAAATTTAGTATTTATTTCTCCTGATTCGGCGAGGAACGCAGTTATTTTTTTATCAAATTACCAGAAAATTGTAATTGATGTATTGATTGATTCATGTTTTGGAACCCTTCTTTGAAGGGGTTTTGGTACCGGATGATTTGATGTGGCATTAATTAATTAAGAGTGGCTCATTGGATATTTATATAACTTATAATCATAAACCTTAAGGAGAGACGAGCTCAGGATAAATATGTATGTCTTGAATCGTTTGAGTTTGAAATTTTGTACCAAAATCAGTCTACCGTTGTAGTTGTGCTATTCGGAAAATTAGGACCTAGAAGTGGCTTTATCAAATGCTAAAAACTCCAACTACCACACTCTCTATTACTTCCTTGTACAAAATAAAATTTCTTTCAATATATTTATTTTCTTAAAAATAGAAATTCAGCTAGCTGGATGCTTAAAGCAAGAGACTAACTACTAAGACTAAACTTCAGCCATTGAAGAGAAAGTCATCTGGGCTCTGCATGCAATCTGAGCTCTATAGAGAATAATTTTCATTTTTTAGCTGTTTGTCCGGTCATGGGTGAATTCTGAAGGAAGTACTTTGGAAAGTCACCCTTGTCAATAGAGGAATATTATAATTTTTTACAGGTGAAAACAGAGGAAGATTGTGCTAGACTAGCCACCTATGTAAGAACCATTTGGAACTACAGAATATATCTTGTCTCCAATTTTAGCTTTGACTAACGCCATCCAAGCACATACATAAATGAATGTGTATATTTAAATGTATGTATGTATTTATGGGTGTGTGCGTATAAATATTTATGTGTATATATTTGTGTGTATGTATGTACATGTATATATGCAGTGGTATCTAGATGTGTGTATGTAAATATATGTAGGTGTGTTTCTGTAGTTATATATGTAGTAGGCAAATAGAAATATGTAATATTCTCCCCCTTTCCTAACAAAAAAAAAAACAAAAAATTTTTGGATCTCCTTTTTACTTCTAAAAAAAGCATCTAAAAAATATTTATTTATTGATGGTGTAATATATATACTATAGATTAATAATAATCTATAGTATATTATTTAATATGTATTTATAAAAAAATATATATAGAGAGAGTAACATAATAACCTCCTCC
>JACMZG010001919.1:69090-104016 GCA_018340805.1 Microvelia longipes
CATTTATCCAAATAAAAAAAGTTTTATAATATTTCACCACATTTATCCAAATAAATAACAGTTTAATAATATTTCACCACATTTATCCAAATAAATAACAGTTTAATAATATTTCACCACATTTAATCTAAATAAATAAAAGTTAATAATATTTCACCACATTTATCCAAATAAATAACAGTTTAATAATATTTCACCACATTTATTCAAATAAATAAAAGTTTAATAATATTTTATCACATTTATCTAAATAAATAAAAGTTTAATAATATTTCACCACATTTATCCAAATAAATAACAGTTTCATAATATTTCACCACATTTATTCAAATAAATAAAAGTTTAATAATATTTTATCACATTTATCTAAATAAATAAAAGTTTAATAATATTTCACCACATTTATTCAAATAAATAAAAGTTTAATATTATTTTATCACATTTATCTAAATAAATAAAAGTTTAATAATATTTCACCACATTTATCCAAATAAATAAAAGTTTAATAATATTTCACCACATTTATTCAAATAAATAAAAGTTTAATAATATTTTATCACATTTATCCAAATAAATAAAAGTTTAATAATATTTCACCACATTTTATCAATAAATAAAAAGTTTATAATATTTACCACAATTTTTTAAATATAATAAATTAATAATATTATCACATTTATCCAAATAAATAAAAGTTTAATAATATTTTACCACATTTTATCTAAATAAATAACAGTTTAATAATTTTCACCACATTTATCCAAATAAATAAAGTTTAATAATATTTTACCACATTTATCCAAATAAATAAAACAAAATATCAATATTATTATCTATAATATCTATATATAACAATTATTATCTATAATATAAATATCTATATCTATATCTATTATATTTTATAAAACTATAAAATAAACGAAAAAATTATAATTAAGGGACCAATAAGTTGTTTTCGGTGAAAGAAAATTCACTATATTTTTCCAAATAAATAAAAATTTAATAAAACAACTAACCACAAACTAATAACTGAAAAAAATAAAAAACAAAACTGAGAATCCAAATTATTATATTTTTTTTATAAAATTTATCAATTTATAAAAAAAAATTTTTTATGATAAATTCGTATTTATCATAAACTGCAAAAAAATGGACACACCGATATGTATTTTTTTATTACATCTAGAACCGTTGATGCTTATAATAAAAATAGTAATAAAGACAGTGTTTATGACTGCCACCTCTGACCCCATATTGACCCCTCCACGATGGCTCCAAGCCAAAATGTTGGCATCACCCCAACGTCAAATATTGTGTCACACATCGTTAATAACTTAATTACCATATCGGCTCTTCTCTCGTCTTAATCTTTCATACGAATATATTTCATTTTCAAATTAACTCAAATGTAAAATCTATCATTTAAAAATAAACATTTTAAAGAAAACCAGGTTTTTATTTTTAAAATGTACCACTAAATGTGAAATCTACAATTTTTACATGTTTTTTTTATAATATCGTATTTTTGAACAGTTCTTAATACATTTTATTTTTTTCTAAAAGTAGAAACATCTGAGTTTTATTTCAAAATGTCTATTTTTGAGTAAAAAAATATTTATAAAAATGATTTATTAATATATGATTTTAAAAATATATTTCTTCGACAAATATAAATAAAATATACTTTAGATATTTCCTATTTGAAAAAATGGGCACAGGATCCCTCACAAATATTTGCTACCCATAGAGATGCATTACTAGAGAGGCTCTATTGGTTAAATTTTGAACACCTTCAACTACTAATATAATCAAATAAATGAGCATTCACAATACTGTGGTAGCGATGTGTCTGTCCATTGCGTGTGTATCAGTCATTGCTATGGGGAAAATGATGGTTCCACAATAAAAACGCTACGGCGCAGCCGTACTCTAGTTCTGAATTTTGAGACCACAAAATATTTTTCTCAACATAGGATAAAAAGATGAAGAAGAAAAGGTTTTGACGAGCTGTGTCTTTTAAGATTTAATTTAAATTTATTCATTAATTAAAATTTTTTCAATCATGTCTGATGACAATGGGATTTTTTTTAAAGTTTAAATCTATATTTTGAGATAAAATAAACTGATTAAGATAATTTAACTATACCATTCAAATCGGTGAACACCAAGAATATTAAGAAATAAATTTGATTTAAGAATAGAAATGTAAAAAAACAACTGTGAACTAATAAAACTAAATGGAAAAATTAAACACTTTAAAAAGACACAGCACAAACAAAAGTAGTAAAATAATAATATTGTGTTAAAATGACAAGATAATATTCATTTTTAGATAAAAAAAAACTTTAGTTAAAATCAAATTAAAATAATAAAGAATAAAACAACTTTAAGCACAACAAGAATCAAAATCCAAACAAAACAAAAGTATTCTTCTCTACATCGGAAGAGGGGGTAAGAAAAATTCTAAAACTTTGAAAACGGAAAGGTTTCTGTCGCGTCAGGTCTCTAAGGTGTTTTGTTATCAATCAAATGCTAATCACTAGATCATTTGTGTGGGATTAGTAGGTTTGCGAAAATTTTCCATTTTCCGCAACGCTACTGCAAGCTGCTTAAGAACGTCCCATACGATTACATAGGTTGAAATTTGAGCTGTCACCACGTGCAACAGACGGATGCATGGCTACCGCAGTATTGGGAATGCATTTTAAACAGTAACAAAATTACCAAAATTTATATAAAAATTTTGTAACTTTACAAAATTCCAGTAACTTATATAATAAAACGTTTATAATGCAAAACAAAACACAAACAATGTGTAAAAAGATTTGATTTACCATAACCTTAACATACTCTTAGAGGGGGTTTCAAAGAGGTTATACAGAGTTCCTGAGAGCCTCACAAAAATCCACATAACGTTCACATTTTGCAAAAGAAAACATACAAGAAATTCATTGACTTTGTGAACGATACAATTTTTTAGTGGGTTTGCCAATAATGTTAAAATGTCAAGTAAGGACAGTGCTCGGGGGTGATTTTTATAACATGACTCAGCAAATATCTAGCAAATTCATAACATCCGGAAAAATGTTTCAATCCAACCACGAGTAAGCCCGATTTGTGGTTTTATAACTTATTATAAAAAAAAGAATTGTATTTATTGTAAAAGATCCACAATACTTTAAAACTTACCCTTATCTCCCAGCAGACAGCGTCCAGTTCATCCTCTTTGGTTATTATGCCAGTGCCGGCAGCTAGAGAAACGCCAACGAAAGCAAAGAACGGAGTACTGTTACCGAACAATAGCTGCCTCGTTGTTTTTCTACGCAACTCACTCGACAGAGAGTTGGTAACTCTTCGCAGGATGTTGTCCACGAATAACTTCCTAGCAGTATCATAGTGAGCCTAAAATATAAATATGACAACTTGTCTAAAAAAAAACAAGTTCAATATTCATACCATAGAGATATATACTAGAGAAGGCATAGCCTATATCAATACATTAAGAAGCCTGAAACCTCTCTTTGGGGCTCTCAAGGGCTCTGTGTAACCTCATTGAAACCTCCTTCAAGAGTAAGTTAAGGTTATAATAAATCAAATGTTTTCGGTTTCTCGCACATTGTTTGTGTTTTGATTTATATTTAAATATTCTACTATATAAGTTATTGCGATTTTGTACTGATTATTTAACTGTATTTATTAGCAAGTGTTCAGGTTACTTTTTCGATGTTACAAAATTTAACCTATAGGGCCTCTCTAGTAATAATATCTCTATGAAATTATCCTTTTCAGGTGGTTTTAGAAACCTTCTGAGCGGTTTTTATCCAAATTATCTGTCCGTATGTGTGTCTTTTATATAGGTCTTATATATATATACTTATGTGAGTAAATAAAAAAAGAAAGGTAACTTAAAAAGGAAAAGAACAGAAGAAATAATAAGTAAGTAACAATAAACTTAAATAAAACTTAAGTTGAATAAATTAAATGTATAATATTTTTAAATTATTTTATTTTTAATCTCTAGGGCCCTTTAATACTACTTTTGGGCCCTGACCAAGTATGTTAAGGGCCCCTAGTGGCCCTAGTCTTCCTTATAGGACCTTTAAAGATCCTAGTATAAAGAATAAAGGATTGAGAATATTTTAGGAGAAAAAAGAAAGATGTCACTTCACTTGTATATATTTATTCACAGAGCCAACTTTCAAACTTAACAGTTCATCATCAGTGCCGGTGAAAACGAAGTAAAGAAGCTACGAGACAGACGAAATAGATTTCTCCAGAGGTTGGTGTCTGACACCAGCCTCTGGACAAATCTATTTCATGTCAGACACCAGCCTCTGGACAATCTTTCATGTCAGACACCATCACAAATCTATTCATGTCGACACCAGCCTCTGGACAAATCATTTCATGTCAGACACCGCCTCTGGACAAATCTATATTGTCTGTCTCGTAGCTTCTTTACTTCGCTTTCACTGGCACTGATGATGAACTGTTAAGTTTGAAAGTCGGCTCTGTCAATAAATATATACAAGTGAAGTGACATCTTTCTTTTTTCTCCTTTTTGGAAACTCCACAACTCATCTTACTATTAATAGAATATTTTAAGTATTTAGGAAACACCAATCTCTTAGGCCCTGTTCTGCTGCTTTAGGGTTCTGACCAAGTATGTTAAGGGCCATCATTGGATCTAGTCTTCGTATGGGACCTTTTATATATTTTAATTACTTAAAAAAAAGGAGCGGGAAAAAACTATGTAAACAAATCAGGTTATTTTACCCGTAATTTCTTAGCAGTGTTTTCTACATGTATTCTGTGGAGTTTTATTTTAAAATATCATTTTAAGATTAATTTGAAAGTAGTTTTCAAACGATGTAATCAAAAGAAGAAGAACACAAACAAAGCGAAAATTGCCGGGAAGAAGGTTTTTTCCCTACAGAGGTTATTGTGGTAGGGATTTTTTTTCTCTTTTTAAGTGAGGGTTGGCAGCGGCTTCTCTGATAAGTCAATCCCCAAAATACTTATGACCTTGGAGATTTTTAAACTAAACGATAGACTGTAGGAGCTCGCCTCATAACTCAAAGACTAGACTCAATACTCTCCTACAAAGTATTGGGCCCCTTTGATATAAATAATAAAATAAATATGATTTTATTTTCGTGTTATTTTTACAATTTATTTTTGACTGAGATGCCCAAGGAGGGCTGCCGTCCTTGCCCTAACTGGCCAGTCTGCCCTTTTATGTTACTATTAAAAATCTTTCGCAAGAGACACTTAGGAAATGGCAGTATCTTAAAATAATACTATATATAGAAGGAGCACTACTGATAACACAAAAGGCGGTTCACTGGTGGACTTAAGTAATGCTGCCACCCTAACAATATACAATTTTCTATAAAAAAAGTTGGCAATACTTCCGGTAGCTGAATTATTATGTTCTATTATTAATTAATGATTGATTATTTATAAAATACTAATATAAATGTCGGTGCATTACAATATTTTAAGCATCTTAAAGTATAGTTTAACGTATTTATTAAAATTATATTAAAAGTAGTCCTTGTCAACTAAATGTAGATTCTTGTAATCCGTTACCCTTTTGCCATCTAAGACCGGGTTTATTAAATACTCTGCAGGTGTTTTAAGTTATTATATTTGTTCTTTACGATCTTTCTTTATTTATAGATATTTATGGCAAATATTTAAAATAATGTTTTGTTGTCAGATTGGCAGCATTACTTAAGTGCACCAGTCAACCGGCTTTCGTGTTATCAGTGGAATTACATTGTGTTTACGGTCCTGTGCTCCTTCTATATATAGCATTATTCTAAGGGCAGAATACTGGCTTAAGGAAATAGCAGGTGGCAAGACTGACTCAATTTTTACCTTCCTTCCCCCTCTATTTCTACAAATACCACACCTGAACAAAGCTGGGTCTGTATCTAGAAGCCGATGAAGCAAAGGAATCACTTTGTCGTCCTGTTGGTTTCGTTTTGACGGTCAAATTTACCCGATTGGTAGAGTTCCATTCGGTCGCGATATTCCGGTACTGCCGGAATACAAAGCGACCATTTTGCCACAATTTAACCAGCGCCACACGAAGTGACATCACTGTAATCTGCTAACTGTGGCAGATTACATTCACAAACACATCGTGGTTGAAAGTTTTCTGTAAAGATAAAAAAAAGACAAATTGTATAAGACTAAAAATTTAGGTTGGGCAAATGGTTGGTATTTATATATAACTGGAAAGAATAGTGCAGATGGCATAGGATTTACTCATTAATTTATTTATAAATAAAGAAAGGAGATGGTTTTCACCAATGACCTTCAATCAACAGTGACAAAACACAACTATAAAAAAAACTTCAAATCATAATAACAATTTTTAGACAATAAATAAAATATACATCCAGTACAACAATTGTATAACACACGGTTAAAGTGAGTTGACAGCCTGCCATTATCTCAATACTTTCAACCCTTTTTTTAACAAAAAAAATATAAATACTGAACTCTGTTAACACTCTGTGGCGATATCAACTCTTTAGTGTTACCAACTCTGACAGCACTATAAGTCAGGTTATTTTTTAAATTTTATTATTTGTTTTTATTTGGCATCGTATTTATTATTTTTTAAAAATTATTTTTTTACTTTTTGAGTAGGAATATTGTTGTATTTTTTAAATTTTAACAACTAAGTGTTGCTTTAACTTTGTTCGGAAGTATGAATTAAGTGGAGTTAAAGTTGTTAATTACGTAATGCAATGGATCATAATAGTTCTATGATAGAAGTTCATTTGAATTGTCAGCTATAATTACTTATTTTTTATAGATAGATTTTACTATTTTTAATGAATACACTTGTACTTTGTAATTTTAATCTATAATACGACACACGGCTAAAATCAATTGACAGCCTGCCAAAATCTCAATGCTTTCAACCTTCTTTTTTTAATAAAAAATCCCTTCTTTTAAGAAACAAAAAATCCCTACTTTGGCAACACTGAAGTCAGTTATGTTTTAATTTTATTATTTGTTTTTAGTTGATATCGTATTTTTTTATTTTTAAAATTATTTATTTACTTTTAGGTAGGAATATTGTTGTATCTTTATAATTTTACAACTAAGTGTTGCTTTAAATTTGTTCGGAAGTATTAAGAGAGTTAAAGTTGGTAATTACGTAATGCAATGGATCATAACAGTTCTATGATAAAAAGTTTGACGATTTAAATAAATCATCAGCTATAATTACTTTTTCCAAACAAACTGCTTTTTTTGTGTCAAGTTGTATAATTGAATGCGTATTGTTTCATATTATAAAACATAATATGACACATATGCATTTATGACTTAAAAAATCAAGAATGTCATCTATTAAAATACATGGCATTTTCCCACAGAGCACAGACCCTGCGCTGTACTCAAGAAGCAAAAAATGCTTGAAGAATACATCAATGTCCATGCATCAAATATAGGCACTCAGATCATATTATAACTCTGCATTAATTGAATGAATTGAACAGATTGGAATGAAACGAAGCCAACTCAAACAGATCAATATGCACAATGAGGGAAATAAAAGCGACGCGAGGTTACAAATGTTTACAACCAGTGTTGCCTTTTTATGATTTTATTTACGAAAAAGGTATTTTTTATACCGAGGTTGGCATGAGGAGGGGGAAAGAGTGCGGTCGGTCTGAACCAATAGAATTCTTTCCCTCACAGATTTTTGGCGCGCTGTCAATTGATTTTAGCCATGTGTCGTATTATAATTGGATTATTTTCTTATTTTTTACAATCTTTAAAAAAATTTACACAAGTCATCTAATAAAAATTGAACTAATGCTGATAATGAGATGAAACTCCCCCACTTAAGACCACCAGTCAACTGGCTTTCGTGTTATCAGTAGAATTACACAATGGGTGCATTCGCGACGCCCAAGCGCTCAGAACGTTCTGAACAAGAGGTGTATTCGGAGGTACACAGATCACTATGATTTTGCTCAGAGGCGTGGCCAGGGGAGGAGCTTATTAAAGTGGGAAGCTCGGCCGGGGTGATCCAACTAACCATGCCTCCGGCACATTCAGTTTGCTCACTTCTCCCCACTCTTTATTCAATTAAAACCTTCTTAGCAGGAAAATCAAAATTTTTATCTCACCTTCATCTTTACATGTCATGTGCTATTACTACTTTTTGATTTATAATACTAATACTTCCAATTTATAAGAATACACTTGTACATTTTCATTAATAAGTTTAATTGATATACATTTTTCATCGCACATTTTAAAGGGCAGGCTGCAGGCAAACAACTGAACACACAAGCCTGTTTAAAACGCGTTCGCGAGACCAAGTCTGATCGGTATGATGGTAGGGGAATATTTGTCCCCACCATCCCCCTCCACCACTGAACATACTGAACCGAGCGCTCTGAGCGCTTGGGCGTCGCAAATGCACCCATTGCTCCTTCTATATTAGTATTATTCTAAGATTACAATCTAAAAGTCGCTAAAAGTAGCTCTAGCAACCAAACTTTTCTTCTTTTGACATTCCCAGTCAAAGCCCAAAATATATTAGTAAAGTCACTAGTTAATTCTATTCCACTATACTCGCTAAAAAATCGACTGGGTCCCTTACCTGAGGGGCTTAATTAATATCACTGAATTAATCAAACAAATCAATATTCGTTTCTTGCACAATCAACAAGACAATCCTTAAAACAAAAAGCTGGGTTTCACAAATACTTAACAGCAGATAATGTACAGTATTATCCTCTTCAACCAAATTCAAGGTCTAAAAACAATTCTTATCATAGACGAAATTCAACATTAAATACTTCGATAAGCCCTTAAATTTGATAAAACCAAACACATTTTCCTACCACTAACACTCTAAATAACAAATATAACTCATGGTAAACGAAAATATTATGAATTAACAAATAAAAATTATAAAAAAAACCAATTATACAAAAAAAGCTCCATCGAACTTTATTAATAAAAAAAAGTAAAAAAATAAACTAATATATTAATTAAATAACAATGAAAATCGAATTTTAAACATAATTTATTTACAGATTAAATCAATAATTAATAATTAAATAAACTTACCCAAAACAAATATCAAACTTTACGGATGGTGCAATCAAAATATTCCGCCATATTAAAAACACTAAATCACCTGTTTTTAATAAAATTAAAAAACATATGACCTCATGAACATTTTAGTACATTAGAGTGTCGTTCATAGAGAATATAAAAGTAAACATTGTCGTTAATATGACCTCTAATTTAATAATTAATAGATAAGACAACTTTATTATTAATTGTTATTAGTAAAGAACTTCATTTTATATATATTATTATTATAATGATTAGAAAAAATTAATTAATTATCAAAATATTTTTTAAATAAATATTAAACTGTAAGTTATATAGTTCTATATATTTATCTAATATCTCCATGAAATAACTTTTTCCATGAAAATATTTTACTAGATGGGACATACTCCTATTTCAATACATTGAGAGGTTTGAAATATCTTTTTGAGGTTTTCAAGGCTTTGTGTACCCTTATTGAAACCTCCTCTAAGAGAAAATCAAGGTTAAAACAAACAAAATATTCCGTTTTTTTCGCATATTGTTTGTTTTTTGTATTATAAATGTTCTGTTACATAATTTTTCCTATATATATTTATAACTTACATGAATATATTTGATTCGAAAATGGTCGGGTTACTTTTTCAATGTTTCAAAATTTAACATAATAGGGCCCCTCTAGTAGTTATATATCTATGCCCTGTTCTGTTAACTACGTCAAATTAACTCAAAAAACTGATAATGAACTAGTATTTAATTATTTTTCACTGTAATTTATGTTAAATTTCATATTAAATCCGTATTAGTACATCTTGCTTAATAAATTGTATCAACTTTGTTTAGATTTTATTGTAATTATTCATTGAAAATTCACAAATAGTTTTGTGTTCGTATTGGAAGGTTTCTTATTTTTATTTTTATTTTTACTGGATTTTTGTGGTTTTTATCAGAGAAAAGCTGACTGATTATTGAAATTATTTAACAATTTATTTGATTTTGTAATACTTGTGGTGATTAGATAAAGTTTAATAAATTTTAATTAAGTAGAACATCTTGTCATTAAATTATCGTGTTGCATGCATTTGTGAGTATTGTTTTGTCTATTTGGTATTTTAAATTTGCGTATTTTACTTAAGTAGACTTCTTTAAAATGCAAGTAACTTTTTTATTTGTAATGACAAAAGTTTTGTGGCGAAGTCATAGATCTCTTATCTTATAGAATTTTTTTATTTTGAAATTTGAATGTGCTGGTTAATATTATTTGCATCACCCTGATTTTAACTCCGTACACACGGTGTATTCAACAGGTGATCGTATTCTAACCGCATATGATAAGTACTGATTCTTGCACCTCATTTATTTAGACTAAAGTGATTGTAAAAATTAGTACGTTTACACACACTGCTAAATCCGCGGATCGTATACAGTTCGATATCTCTATACCTAATACCTATATCTCTATACAGGTAATATAAGCTGTATGAACCATGCGGAGGGGATCCGATCGCATACGCTAGAACTAGGGAGATGGAATCTAAATGGATCCCCTGATACACTGTATATACCTTTAGAGTCGATCGTATTTAACAGATAACCTTCTCGTCAAACTTTTATTTCACTTTATTTTACTTAAATACAGTCGGACCTCTATATAACAAACTTAAAGGTTCAAGTGAAAAAATTCGTTGTATAGAAATTGAAAAAATAAATAACTCTGTATTATTTTATGATACTTTAATCGATATATAGGATGAATAATAACCTCGCAGTTGCATATTCAGCAGCTTTTTCTTTTATTAGCAGGCATATTTTTGTCCCTTAACATTGTCACCCACTGTAAAATTGCGTCATCAATGTCTTCATACTTGCATACTCGAGAACTTTTTTTTAAATCGCCACTCGTTTGTATAACCTAAGTATAGATTCCCGATATTTTAAAATTGTTGATATATAGGACTAGGAGCGGTTTTGTACTTCAGAGACAAGTCTTTGTTTTTGACTCCATCCTCAGAATCTTTTAATAAATTGATTTTTTCAGAAAGGGACAGCGATTTCCGTATTGACATTTTAATAAACTCGATTTACAAAAAAATAAAAAGTTCACAAACGAACTGGTCAGACCGAATACCAAATTAAAACTGAAAGATTTTTAGTTCTATGCTGTGTTAATCCTAATTTCAAGAAAATTGTAAAAAAAGAGTTCGCAAAATTAAATAAGGCAGGGCGAGAATCAATAAATAATTGTTCTGGAAAAAAATTACAGAAAAACAGAAGTGCCGTTCTGTCAATTCCTTGAAAGTTTGCGGGTCTTGTCTTTATCTTTATTTCTAGAAATTTTGTTCGTTATATAAAATTTTTTCGTTAAATAGAAACACTTTTAAACATAAAATTCAAGGGAACGTAAAAAAATTCGTTACATAGAGACTTTCGTTGTATAGAAGTTCGTTATATGGAGGTCCGACTGTATTTCCGTTTTTCATCAAATAACTTTTGAAATATTTTTCAAATAAACTTTTACATCTCTTTATTCTTTATTGTGATCAGTCCTTTAAACAGGTTGTTCCTAGAGTTTCTCCTCTCTCTTAATTTTTGAACCATATAAGATACATTTTAAATCTTTTAACAGTTTGCACCCTATTATGTGGCAAAAAAATAGTTAAAATAAGTTTTTTAGCGAATTTTCTTTGAAAATTCGCCTATTATTACAGGTGATCTTTCAGGTGATTATACATTAGGTGATTACAGGTAGTGATGGAGAAAAAATCCCAAGTATGCAACATAATTTTTTCACCTAAAAATCACAAATCAACCATTATAAAATTTATTTTGAACTATTTTCTTTTGGCGTCCATTTTTGCCACTTAATAGGGGGCAAACTATAAGTGATAGAAAAAGAAAATTCACAGTGAAAAATAGTAATTATTTTGGTGAAAGAATTATGGTTTGCAAGGGATATATAGGGTTCAATCAAAGTTAAGTGTTGTAGGGCCCATATGGAGTGCTGGGCCCCAATGGACAACTACAAAAAATACATTTCAATGTACATAAGGAAGATCCGACTTTAAAAATGTTTCTATTATAGATTAAAACTCAAGGAGGGGGGGGGGATTTTTGCACATCTTAAAGGATTCCCACTGAAAATTTCTTTGTGATGGGAGTCAAAACTTTTTCCAGGGATGGGGCTATGCCCTTTGTCTACAGGCACGGCCTTTATAATAAATAATTGGGTGAAATAAAAGCATACTGTTTTTGTTTATTTGTAGAATATAAAACGATAACTATGGCAAGCATCGGAAACAGAAAACCAACGACAGCGACTGCTAGACTCAAGCAGGACTATCTCAGACTAAAGAGAGATCCTATACCGTATGTTACTGCTGAACCAACCCCCAGCAACATACTAGAATGGTACATGTTATACATGGTGTATACTAGATGGGTTATACTAGAATGTAATACTTATATTAATTCAACCCATAGCACCATACTAGAATGGTAATACATGTTATACTAGAATGGTAATACTTGTTATATTAATTCAACCCATAGCACCATACTAGAATGCTAATACATGTTATACTAGAATGGTAATACTTGTTATATTAATTCAACCCATAGCACCATACTAGAATGGTAATACATGTTATACTAGAATGGTAATACTTGTTATATTAATTCAACCCATAGCACCATACTAGAATGGTAATACATGTTATACTAGAATGGTAATACTTGTTATATTAATTCAACCCATAGCACCATACTAGAATGCTAATACATGTTATACTAGAATGGTAATACTTGTTATATTAATTCAACCCATAGCACCATACTAGAATGGTAATACATACTAGAATGGTAATACTTGTTATATTAATTCAACCCATAGCTCCATACTAGAATGGTAATACATGTTATACTAGAATGGTAATACTTGTTATATTAATTCAACCCATAGCACCATACTAGAATGGTAATACATGTTATACTAGAATGGTAATACTTGTTATATTAATTCAACCCATAGCACCATACTAGAATGGCAATACATGATACTAGAAGGTAATACTTGTTAATTAATTCAACCCATAGCACCATACTAGAATGCAATACATGTTATACTAGAATGGTAATACTTGTTATATTAATTCAACCCATAGCACCATACTAGAATGCTAATACATGTTATACTAGAATGGTAATACTTGTATATTAATTCAACCCATAGCACCATACTAGAATGGTAATACAATTCAACCCCCAGCAACATACTAGAATGGTGATAAGATAAGAATAAACATTTCGTACTCTACTTATAACAATGGGTGGTTATAACCAGCAAAAGAAAATATGTCAAGAAAATGTGAATACATAGAATTAAATTACATAAAATTCGTGAACTCTTTTACATCATAGAATACATAATTTGTAAGCATTGTTTTTATTTCTTTTTTAAATTTATCAGCCGGCAGGTTCCTAGTTTCTTCCGGCAGCATGTTAAACAATTTTATACCTTGGACATTGTGCTCTACTTCTGATTTTTTTAAGTAGTGGTTTGGTAAAAAATACATGTTATATTAATTCAACCCCTAGCAACATACTAGAATGGTAATAATAATAATTTATTTATTTAATTGTTGAGAGAATATAAAAATTTGTATACAACAGGTCAAGAAAAATTATACCATAAGAAATACATAACATAGAAATACATACATAAAAAGAAACATTAACAGAAAACAAGACAAAGAAGCTCATTAAAACTATAGCACGGATCAACTCTTAACTTTTTGTTGTTGTGTTTTGCAGGCACTATGTTGTGAATGGTCCGGAAAATTCACCATACGAAGGAGGAGTCTATCACGGGAAATTGATTTTCCCTCGGGATTTTCCGTTTAAGCCGCCCACTATTTATATATTAACTCCTAACGGAAGGTAATTACTATATGTGTTTTGTTATTAGATTAAATAAATAAATAAATATATATATATATATATATATATATATATATATATATATATATATATATATATATATATATATATATATATATATATATATATTCAACTGTCCATAACTTACTTATTTCATAAATTTGGTGATTTCTTAATTCTAAAGAAAAGCAAAGTGAGTTCGAAGTACTTCAAGTCCCGTTACTTAAAGTCAAGTACGAGTCCCATACCTGATCTTATTTTTAACAAATTAATGAGTAATGTATTCAATTCATCATAAATTTGATGAATTCTTACTCTAAAGAAAAGCAAAGTGAGTTCGAAGTACTACAAGTCCCGTTACTTAAAATCAAGTACGAGTCCCATACCTGATCTTATTTTTAACAAATTACAGTCTATCGTTTAGTTTAAAAATCTTGACAGGTCAGTTTAGACACCACTGATTCTTAAGAAAAAAAATCCCTGCAAGAAGGGAGCGGGAAAAAACTATGTAAACAAATCAGGTTATTTTACCCGTATTTTCTTGGCAATGTTTTTTTACATTTCTTTTGTGTAGTTTTATTTTAAAATATCATTTTTAAGATTAATTTGAAAGTAGTTTTCAAAACGATGTAATCAAAAGAAGAACCACAAACAAAGTGAACAATTGCTGGGAAGAAGGTTTTTTCCCTACAGCGGTTATTGTGGTAGGGATTTTTTTTCTCTTTTTAACTGAGAGGTTGGCAGCGGCTTTTCTGATTGGTCAACCCCAAAATACTTATGACCTTGGGGATTTTTAAACTAAACGATAAACTGTAATGAGTCATTTGCGTCTGTGACTATATTATTATTTTATATGATTTTTCTCTGCATTTTAGATTTAAAACGAACACTAGGTTGTGTTTATCTATCAGCGATTTCCATCCGGACACATGGAATCCTGCCTGGAGTGTTTCTACCATTCTAACTGGACTCCTTAGCTTTATGGTAACGTAGAAAAAAAATATGTTAATGAATAAATAATGAAGAAGAATGAAGCTGAGCTTTATTTGTTTAATTTCTGAGGCTAAACCGAGGGAGTTATGACTATTAACTCCCGAGGTGAAGCTGAGGTTTATGGGTTTAATTCCTGAGGCTAAAACGAGGGAGTTATGACTATTAACTCCCGAGGTGAAGCTGAGGCTTTATGGGTTTAATTCCTGAGTTCAATTAGTTTAATTCCTAACTCGCGAGGCAATTGTAAGGGGAAAATAGTGTTTTAATCCCAATGTGCTTACGAGATTTTATTTTCAGACGTTGCTGTCATTTAATTATTGATATTCTCTTATTTTCATACATTTTGTTGTATTTTATTTTATTATTTATTTTTTTTTTTGGTTAAGACCATTTAATAAATGTTAAGGGTCTGCCCACCTTGTGTTGTGTTCGAGTTAATTAAGTGTATACCTTACCATTATGAATGAGTCAACTAAATTTCTTTTCGTTTCCTTTTTTTAGATGGACAAGATTCCAACATACGGAAGCATCGAAACAACAGATCTAGAGAAGAGGCAGTGCGCTTATCGCAGTTTAGCATTTAACCTTAAGGATGAACAGTTTTGCGATATATTCCCCGATATTGTACAGGTAACAAACTTATCTTTAATGTGCTCTGTATTTTATATTATGGGTAAGTTTATATTATGGAATTTTTGCTTACCACTTAATCCTTTTATGGCACTAAAGTGTAGTACACACACCACACTCTGAGAACCCCTGTTCTGATTGATTATTTGATGTTCTCTCAGATCTGGTCATACTGTAGGTACTTAGAATAATACTATATATAGAAGGAGCACAGGACAGTAAACACAATGTAATTCCACTGATAACACGAAAGCTGGTTGACTGGTGCACAAGTAATGCTGCCAACCTGACAACAAAAAAACATTATTTTAAATATGAGTCATAAATATCTATTAATGAAGAAATATCATAAAGAACAAAACAACTATAACTATAATTAAAGAACAAATATATTATAACTTAAAACACCTGCTGAGTATTTAATAGAACCGGTCTTAGATGGCAAAAGGGTGGCGGAATACAAGAATCTACACTTAATTGACGAGGACTACTTTTAATATAATTTTAATTAAAAAAACGTTAAAATACAATTTAAAATGCTTAAAATATTGTAATGCACCGATATTTATATTAGTATTTTATGAACAATCAATCATTAATTAATAATAGAACATAATAATTCAGCAACCGGAAGTATTGCCAACTTTTTTTTTAGAAAATTGTGTATTGTTAGGGTGGCAGCATTACTTAAGTGCACCAGTGAACCACCTTTCGTGTTATCAGTAGTGCTCCTTCTATATATAGTATTATTCTATACTACAGTATAGAAGTATACAGTATACTTTAGTATTATTCTATTAAACTGTCTACTACAGTATACCTACTCTTATGAGTAGGTAACGAAATAGAGTTGTGATGTAATTTATTTTCTTTGCTTGTTTGTGCCTAAATTTTAAAATCGAATTTAATCGAATAAATTAAATAATTTATTTTGTTGTATTTTTGATTTAGAAAATCAAAGAAGAATTAGAGCGAAGGAAAGAAGCAGAGGAGAGATTAGTAGCTAACGGTGGCACTCCTACAAGCGATTCAACCCAGAGATGTGCAACACAACCTCACCTCACTCCTGGAGGCGGTGCACTCGCTAATCTCTGCGTACTAGTAGCCGTTGCTATGTTTGTCGTGGCAGTTCGCTATGTCGTCTCTAATACTTCGATAGACGCACAGGATTTGTAAAAAATAAAAACTTAAACGTCTTAAGAAGAAAATTTTAACTTTTTTTTTGTTATTTTATTTGGTGCATTCAATACCTTTAACACTATCGCCAACAAAAAAAAAACAAATAGATGGGTTTTCCTTTTTTTAGGCTTTGGTCTATTTAACATTGTTATCTATTGTATGAAGTGGTGGAATAATACTCCAATATTAAAAATAAATATTTTATTAAACATTATTTATAAGTTTAAAAAAATAATTTCGTAATATGTGTTAATGTATAGCTTGAAAACAATTCTTTGATATGAATCTTTGAAGTACAATAAAATAAATTATATATATATATATATATATATATATATATATATATAATATATATATATATATATATATATATATATATACACATTATTTTTCATGAAATATTGTCCCTAGACATATCTATGGCACATATGAATCTCTGAAGTACAATGAAATAAAAATTATATATATATATATATATATATATATTATACACATTATTTTCATGAATATGTCCTAGACATATCTATGGCACATATGAATCTCTGAAGTACAATGAAATAAAAATTATATATATATATATATATATATATATATATTATATATATATATATATATATATATATATATATATATATATATATATATATAACCTAGAAACAAATCTTGTAGAGCTAATAATTGTATTGATTATTAAATTTTGGTGTCATTAACTCTATGGTATTGAATGTGCCTATTGTTTATATATATATTTTATTTTATTATTAGGGGAAGGGGAGATATTATTACAAGTTTATAAAGTTACTTGGACTGTAAAGTGTTATTTTATTTGTGGGGAAAATTATGTTCTTGTATAGAGAATTCTACATTGTAAAAAAATAGATTAAAGAACAATTTTATTTTTTATGTTTTTAAAGGATCTTGTTTTAATCAAATATTAAAATAATATGATGTAAAGAAGAAACAACGGTGGTTTTTTGGTGGTCTTAACTAATGATGCCACTCTTACAACGTAAGAACAGTTGGCAATACTTCTGGTTGGAAGAATACAAACTTGTCTCTAAATGTTAAAAATATTATGAATGATGTATAGGCTTAGAATAATACTATATATAGAAGGAGCACCGGACCGTAAACACAATGTAATTCCACTGATAACACAAAAGCCGGTTGACTGGTGCAACTAAGTAATGCTGCCAACCTGACAACAACATATTTTTTTGCTTTTATGTTGCCATCCTTACATAGTCGGTGTGCTAGCCCGCCATTATTTAAATTTTTTATTAGTTCCTGTCATATTTAAATATTTTGACTCCCCCACTATTATAAATTTAAATATTGTATGATAGCAATACAGTAACAATGCAAGTATCCAGTTCTGACGTCATACAATAGTCTCATATACTATTTTTTGAACACAATGATACACATTATTATTTATTTCGTAAACTAAATAAGTTTGTTTCATTTACATACGTGGGTAAACACGGATCTATTGGACAAATTTTGTTTAGTAAAAAACAAACTATATTTTTCATAAACACGAGAAAGAAATAGTCGTAAAATAATATGAAAAATATTCCCTCTGTAAATGACTTGCATCATTTTAAGTAAACACAAGACGCATCAAACTATCGGCCATCTCGATAATGCATAATAAAAAATTTCTTGTTATAATTGTTCAAATACATTTTCTTATACCTAAAATATTGTAATTAACCATTTCAGGTGTTTTATTGACCTCCTGAATGGTATTTGCAAAGTCGTTTGTCTGTGTCTATTTTATTGCCTCCCAGCGAATTTATAGAGTTGGCGGAAAAAGCACATTTGTCATTATTATACTTATTATATTTATTAATTATTATTTTATCTAATTGATAAAAAATTAAATAAATAAATAAACAGGTACATTTTACAAATGTTTTGCTCGTGTCAAAAGGAGAAGAAAAAGAAAAAACGTAACAATTTAAAAAATAACAAATATAAAATAAATTACAACAAACAATTTCCATCTAGAAACTCACAAACACTATATACAACATTTGTAGAAAGATATTCTTTCAGTTTATTTCTGAAATGCATTGTTGGAAGAGCAATGGTTGCATCACTTATTTATTGAGTGTTTTGATTCCAACATAAGTATAAGATAAAGCTGTAATTTGCAGTCTATGTGGCGGTAAATTTATTTTTGAGTAGTTTCCGGTGAGGTAGTTATGGTCTTTTCTAACCAGATTCCCATACTGCTTATGGATCTAGTTGCAGCAGCTAGTATGAAGATAGATGATAGTGTTAATATTTTCGGCCCGTATTCAAAGACGTTTTCCTAACATTCATCTTAAGGGGACCTAACATTCTCCTAACATTTTCCTTAAGTTGACCTAAAACTAGTCAAAATGTACAGCATTTCCTATACTCACACCTAAAAGAAGCGTTTAGGCCTCCTTAAGGAATCCTTTAGGTGTGAATTATATTTTAGTTCTAGTTTAGGAAAATTTAAGGTCTCCTTAAGGAACCCTTAAGGAGAAAGTTAGGAAAATGTCTTTGAATACGGGCCTTAAGTCTTTAAAGTAATTTGTATTTAGTCATAATGTATTTTTACTCATTTATCTTATTTAACGATAGTTTTGACTTTAGTGGTTTTTAAATTTGGTCTTAAAAATACTTTAATCATATAAAAAAAATTTGACTTACGTGCTTTTTCACGCTGACCCTAGATTTATGCTAAAGAGTTTAACTTAGTACAAAAATGCATCTTTAGATCTTGTAGTGCTACCCAGAAAATATTTTATGACGTTATTAACCCCCAATAGTGACACAGCTAATATTTTGAAAATTCAGAAAAATTTGTTGATTGGTCTAAGATTTCCCATGCATGTAGTTATATAGTAAGGTAAAGTATATGAGTATTAGCAGTAGTAGTAAGAGTGAGGAGGTCAAGTCTGGTGAGTAGACCACACAAAGTATGTGTGTATTCAGGTTTTTTTCCTCTAGTAAACACTACTAGAGGTCATTTATTTTCAGCATGTTTCACAACTGTATTACATGCCTTTATAAAAACAAATGTGTATAAATCTGGTTTTCTTTTCTTAATATTTCTTTTCTTCTTTTGGTAAAAAATGTTGAATGTTTTCAATTGGATACTTTCATTCAAATTAAAATGCGGAGGTTCATAAGGTTTATTTTTATTTATTTTTTTTTTGGTAAAAATTGATTTCAATCTATCAATTTTTGGTAAAAAATTAAAATACAAATAAATTGAAATTTAAAATTTAAATTTTTCAAAATTTTGTATGTCTCTTCATATCTTTCAAACTGTAAATTTTATTATTTTTCTAAGGGGTTTTGTTTTCTTAGATAGTTTCAAAATCAATGCTTTTAATAAAACGTATGAAGGCACTTTTATAGAAAAGGGACCCTCTTTCAGTGGTCCTTATTCTATAAAAGTTCCCATGGGGCGACATTATAGAAAAGGGACCCCCCAATCAAAACTGAATTAAACATGAAAAACTAAAGATATTCAATCCCTAACGGAACAGAATGTGGAATTTGGGGTTTTGGGTGGGGACAATATTAATTAAATTGCCTGGAAATATTCAATCTCTAACAGGACAGAATGTGGAATTGTTCTTTTATATTTTTTTGCCAAAGTTTAGTAGCGGGTAGAGGCCAGCTATGGCCTAATGTCAAAACGTGTTGGATAAGTGGTTGTCTTTCTCTATCTAGCAAGTAGCAATCATTGATAACATGGAATGAAGTTTGATCTTTGACAGGATCGCATTTGCAACCACTAGTATCGTTTATATTAAATCTTTTAAGGTAGTAATTAAATTTTCCATGTCCTGTCGTGTTGTAATAATTATCTATTATTACAACATGACATATTTATACAAGCATATTTAGCAACATCTATATTTATACTCCAGAAGCAGGCTGTTAGAATAGTTGGCAAAACCAACAGTAGAGAGCATTGCCGTCCTCTTTTCATCAAGTTCAGGATCTCACTCTTCCTTCGCTATTCATCTACCTTATCCTTCCAGAGATCCACAAGCAAGCCTTGGATAACCAAGTTAAGCGGCATGACCATCAGTACGACACCAGGCATCGCAACAACCTTGTTCTTCCCAGCCACCGATTGTCTACTACTGCTAACTCACCAAGCATCCTGGCGGTTAAAGGATACAACCTACTGAGCGACCGAGTTAAAAGTCTACTACTTGCTTTCAAAAGCCTTTTACTCTCTAACTGAGTTCTTTACAGAATGTAATCTTTAATGCTTTTGCTATTTTATGTTTGTCTGACGTTTGCTAAAAGACCTTGCCTTTTTGTTAAAGTCTTAACAGCAATTACTCTATTATTATTATTATTATTATTATTTATGCACCAAGGGAGTAAAGAATGTCATTATTTCCTTCAGCATTATGTTGGTTCCTGAGGCAAAAGCCGAGGGAACCAAAGGATTTAAATCCTGAGGCGAAGTCGAGGGAGCTATAGCTATTTACTCCCGAGGCGAAGTCGAGGGAGGAAATTATTGCGAGGGAATAATGGCATTTTACTCCCAAGGTGCATACAAGATTTTAT
Organism: Microvelia longipes; assembly: GCA_018340805.1. Lineage (NCBI taxonomy): Eukaryota > Metazoa > Arthropoda > Insecta > Hemiptera > Veliidae > Microvelia > Microvelia longipes. Next base: position 90,502 of record JACMZG010001919.1, read on the forward strand.
CTCCAGACGTCGACATTGAAAATAAAGTAAGAATGTTTTTTTTCAAGATTTTTTCAACTGAAAATTATCTTACCTTTATCATAAGAAACTCGTCGTTAGGTGAATTATGCAAAAAAATCTTCAACTTGGTTCTTAGTAAAACATTCGCTTTCTTTGAAACATAACCTTCGTTTTTTCTTTTTAATAATGCCATTAGTGATGCATAGTAAAGTGATGTAAAAATTGATACAGTAGGGGTCGGGGCGGGGGTCACAGTAGTCTAACTCCTTGGTTTTAGGTGGTTCCGAAGAAAACAGGGATTAGTTGCATCAACTACCTCACCGAGCGCTAGTTTTCACCTTGTGCCCTTATCACTATTGTTATCAGTTTTAAATCGATACTTCTATTTATTTTTATAAAAATGTAAACAAGACGATTTTTATCTTATTCATTGACTTTTTTCTTTTTTAGTAGCTTATAAGACATTTTTTTAGAAAATAGGATAACGTGTGTTACGAAAGGTGTGTTACGAATGAGACAACGAAGACATAAATTAAATTTATAATTTCCCGGTTTGATGTTTGTTTACAAACATTTTTGATGTTTGTCTACAAATCACGATATCAGGTCTACTTAAAATTAACACAGCGTTTATATTTTATAAAAGCGTTTATGAAAATTATACCTTTAAATAATTAATACAATTTTTAACATTGTTAAAGACCCTTTTAATATTTTAATCTTGGAATTGAAGAAATAATTATTATATATGGGGTACAAGGTCAACTGACCCGCCACTAGCGGAGAAAGGGTGAACTTAGGGCAGGTCCATCTAAAGCAGCTTATTTCGGGGGAGTTAGACCACTGTGTCCTGCGCCCCCACCCCTACTGTATGAATTTCTACATCACTTTAATGCATAGCTTTTGATATTAACATTTTCTCTCACAAGCAAAGATGGTTTGATCATTGAATACAGTGACCGCAGACTTGACGCTTGTTTTGTTTTTCATTCATTATTAAAATAAACAAGCAATGCATTTTCACTTACTTGTTGTATATTATGATCATGACACCAACTTTTAAAATTGTTACTTGCTTTGTCATATAACTTTTTAGATTTCGTTGGTAACAAGTTTTCTTTTACCAAGTTCGCTTCAATAGCAATGTCAGGAGGTGTATTGTTAAAAAGTTCGTCAATATCCCACACAATATTATCTGACATAATTAAAATATTACAGCAATTGTAAGTAATATTTTAATCTAATTATAAAAGTTTAAGACAGGTTAAACAGTTAAAGCTAAGGTTTTAAACTAAAAAAAAACTTTGATTTAATGATATTTTGTCAAGAAAAAAACAATGAGTATGCAAATCTTAAAATATTTTAAAAAATCAGGATAGCCAACTTAATTTTTTTACTTTTAAATAAAGAACTAGTTTTATTTTAAATTATTTATTCTAATATTATTATAAGCATTACACTAGTTCAACTTAAAATGATTTTTAAGTAGAATTTACTCCCAAGGGAGTAAATTTTTACTTAATTTACTCCCAAGGAGTAAAAGTACTTTTACTCCTTGGGAGTGAGAAGATTAACTGGGGGGGGGGGGCCTATAGATATGTCACTGACTAAAAATACTCTATGTAGCATGTATATCCTAGGTGAGGCTACATTAAGCATTGCCATATTGACATTTAATTACCAATTTTAAAGATCACCTTAAATAATAGAAACAAATTATTAAAAAAGAAGAATTTTTTATTATTTAAAAAAAACAACATGAAATAACAACATTGTAATCGTTCAATAATATTACAGTACAACACGGATAAAATCAGTTAAGGAACCAATAAGGTTGGCCTGATTTGAAATTGTGGGTGTGGTTTAACATCCAGGACTAACCTCATTGGCTTCCTCGCATTATTATCCTATGCTGTCAACTGATTTTATCCATCTGTCGTACTATAATTAATTACTAAATACTTTTATTATCTAAATTAAAGAGTTTACAATCTCTCTATTAATATTTATCTAAGCCTAAATAATATATTTTATTTAAGTAATATGAATATATTAATTTGAAGTTTAAATAAAAATAAGCAATAAAGTGTCATTTCTTGGCTCAAGGATTGATTCATTTGAACCACAGAGATATATTACTAGAGAGGCCCTATAGGTTAAATTTTGAAACATCGAAAAAGTAACCTGACCACCTTCTCTTATAAAATAATCAGTAAAAAAACTACAATAATTTATATTGTAAAACGTTGAAAATATAAATCAAAATACATACAATGTGCGGGAAGCCGAAATAAATTGATTTATTATATCCTTAACTCATTAATGAAGGAGGTTTCAATGAGGTTACACAGAGCCCCTGAGAGCTCCACTAAAAATGTTTCAGGCCTCTCAATGTATTAAGATAGGTTATGCCCCCTCTAGTATATATTTCTGTTTTAAAGGATCTTGAAAAAGGAGATGATGTATTGAGGAACTTTTCTGACCCCACGGATCATAGAGATATATTACTAGAGGGGCCCTATAGGTTAAATTTTGAAACATTGAAAAAGTAACCTCACCACTTCGCTAATAAATATAATCAGATAATCAGTACAAAATTACAGTAACTTATACAGTAGAGCGTTAAAAATACAAATCAAAATACTAGGAATGTGCGGAAAGTTGAATACAATTGTTTTATTATAACCTTCACTCACTCTTAGAGAAGGTTTCAATGAGGTTACACAGAGCCCCAAAAAGATTTTTCAGGGGTCTCACTGTACTTTCAGTAAATTATACAGTAGAGTGTTAAAAGTACAAATCAAAATACAAGGAAAGCCGAAAACAATTGATTTATTGCAACCTTAACTCACTCTTTAAGAAGGTTTCAATGAGGTTACACAGAGCCCTGAGAGCTCCAAAAAGATGTTTCAGGCCTCTCAATGTATTGATATAGGCTATGCCTTCTCTAGTATATATCTCTTTGCCATGGACATTTTATGAGATTAAGGATCTTAAATAAAGGGAATGAGACACTAAGTAGATTTGCTGTGTAACAAAGTGACCCCATCAAGAATAAAGAAATAGAGAAGAATTCATTACAAAACACATGTCAAATATAAACTGCACATGATTGGTATGAACTGCGCGTGCTTACAATCATTATATTAGCTGCGCATGTCCTAAATTTAGAGGCAAACTTACCTTTCAATGGTTTCCAGTTGTTTTGCTTATTGAGAAGGTTATAAACAAATAGTTAAAAGTAAATATTTTATTAACTGTTTCATTTTAATTTACTTAACAAACATCAAAATTAACTACTATCAAAAGTAACAAGCACAGAAGAAAGTTGAGGGGAAAACTCAACTTATCATTGGAAAAAAGAAAGAAACGTTAAAGAGAACGGCGACAAGGCTCTTAATAAGAAAGATGAAAGTGGGGCGGTGACGATAATACAAGGAGCTTTAGCTGCGGCTGTGCGCTACCCTCCAGTCAGACACCAGCCTCTGGACAAATCTATTTCGTCTGTCTCCTAGCTTCTTTACTTCGCTTTCACCGGTATATATTTTATCTCATTTTATTTATTTACTTATTAAGTTTATGCCTATTTATCTTTTTTATTTATTTTTATTTTATTTTGTTTTATTTATTTCTTTTTATCTACTTATTTATTTTATTTATTTGCTTTTATTACGTTTTGCAGCTTTTTATATTTATTTCGTTTTGTACTTTGTTGGTAGGCACTGATGATGAACTGTTAAGTTTGAAAGTCGGCTCTGTCAATAAATATATACTAAGTGGAGTGACATCTTTCTTTTTTTTCTCCTATTTGGAAACTCCACAACTCATCTTACTATCAACTTATCATTGTTATATAACTTTTGTTTTGTACCTTTTTTTGCTATAACCATTGGAAGGTAAGTTTGCTCCTATTTATCTATCTCATACAATGTCCATGGGGTCAGAAAAGTTCCCTAACTCATCACCCCCTTTATTAAAGATCTTTGTATGAGATAGATAAATAGGAGCAAACTTACCTTCCCATGGTTATAGCTGAAGAAGGCTTCAAACGCAGGTTACCTAACAAAGATAATATGATTTTGCTCCTCAAACTTTCTTCCGTGCTTTACATTCGGTGTATGTCGTCATCATAGAATAATACTATATATAGAAGGAGCATAACTGATATCAGCAAAGTCGTTTCACTGGTGGTCTTAAGTAATGCTGCCACCCTAACAATATACAATTTTCTTATAACAAAGTTGGCAATACTTCCGGTTGCAGAATTAGTATATTATATTTTTATATTAGTAAATTAGTATTATATTATTAATTAAAACAACCGCCTCCGTGGCCGAGGTCGTTAAGGCGTTAGTCTTTACACTGACCTTCGACACCCACGGAGGTCTGGGGTTCGCATCCCAGGTTACGCTCTCAGTTTATAGAAGATTATTGTTTAGATATATTACCGCCAACTTTAGAATTCACTTTGAGCGTAACGGTTGCTACTACCACCCGAGGTGGTTCCCGCAGGGGTTATCCCTGATGAGCCGCAAGGCTCTAAACGGGCATTATTATTATTATTAATTAAAGATCGATTATTCATAAAATACTAATATAAATATCGGTGCATTACAAATTTTTAACCATTTTAAATTGTATTTTTACGTTTTTAATTAAAATTATGTTAAAAGTAATCCTCGTCAACTAAATGTAGATTCTTGTATTCCCCTACCCTTTTGCTATCTAAGACCGATTTTATTAAGTACTTAGCAAGGTTTTTTAAGTTATTTTATTTGTTACTTAAGATCTTTTTTCATTAGCAGATATTTATAACACATTTATAAATTAATGTTTTGTTGTTAGGGTGGTACCCCTTCTTAAGACCACCAGTCAACCGATTTCCGTGTTATCAGTAGAATTACATTGTGTTTACAGTCAAATGCTCCTTGTATATTAGTATTATTCTAATGTCATCATTTAAGTTACCTTTGGTGCTAGTTAAGTCTATTAAATTAAAACATTTTAAAAAAGGAAAATGTTTTTTTTTTTTACTTTTTGTTTGTAACTTTCTCAAAAAGGGAAACAGTAGGAAACACTCTTGAGGTAAGTTTGCCTCTGATTTAATGATTGTAAGAATGCGCAGTTTGTTGTTGACATGAGTTTTTTCTCGATTTGATCACTTAGCTATATGGTAAATTGACTTAACGTGCCATCCCCTTATTCAATATCCTTGGTTTATTTGTAAATTACAACCTAAGAATAATACTATATATAGAAGGAGCACTATTGATAACACGAAAGGTGGTTCACTAGTGCACCTAAGTAATGCTGCCACCCTAACAATATACAATTTTCTTATAATGAAGTTGTCAATACTTCCAGTTGCTGAATTATTATGTTCTATTATTAATTAATGATTGATTATTCATAAAATACTAATATAAATATCGGTCCATTACAATATTTAAAGCATTTTAAAATGTAGTTTAACGTATTTATTAAAATTATATTAAAAGTAGTCCTCGTCAACTAAATGTAGATTCTTGTATTCCGCCACCCTTTTGCCATCTAACACCAGTTTTATTAAATACTCAGCAGGTGTTTTAAGTTATTATATTTGTTCTTTACGATCTTTCTTCATTAATAGATATTTATGACAAATGTTTAAAATAATGTTTTGTTGTCAGGTTGGCAGCATTACTTAGTTGCACCAGTCAACCGGCTTTCGTGTTATCAGTGGAAATACATTGTGTTTACGGTCCTGTGCTCCTTCTATATATAGTATTATTCTGAGGTTACAAGTCATTAATTATTATTTACACTCAATCATATTAATCCATCACACATTGATGTTAATAATTGTAAATCTGCTATATCAAATATATTTTTACGTAAAATTAAAGGAATTAGGAAGAAATAGTTGTGGAGTTTCAAGTAATTAAATAAATAGAGTATCTCCACTAATGATATATATTTAACATAGTCAGCTTTCAATCTTAACAGATCATCATCAGGGCCTAACTAACAAAGATCTCCACTAATGATATATATTTGACATAGCCAGCTTTCAATCTTAACAGATCATCATCAGTGCCTAACTAACAAAGATCTCCACTAATGATATATATTTGACATAGCCAGCTTTCAATCTTAACAGATCATCATCAGTACCTAACTAACAAAGTATCTCCACTAATGATATATATTTGACATAGCCAGCTTTCAATCTTAACAGATCATCATCAGTGCCTAACTAACAAAGTATCTCCACTATTATATATATTCGAACATTTCAATCTTACAGATCATCATCATGCCTAACTAACAAAGTTCTCACTACTGATATATTTGACATAGCCAGCTTTCAATCTAACAGATCATCATTAACTAACAAAGATCTCTGATATATATTCGACATAGCCAGCTTTCAATCTTAACAGATCATCATCAGTGCCTAACAAACAAAGATCTCCACTAATGATATATATGACATAGCCAGCTTTCAATCTTAACAGATCATCATCAGTGCCTAACTAACAAGTATCTCCCACTATGATATATATTTTAGCCAGCTTTCAATCTTAACAGATCATCATCAGTGCTAACTAACAAAGTATCTCCACTAATGATATATTTTGACATAGCCAGCTTTCAATCTTAACAGATCAACATCAACTCCTAACCAACAAACTAAAAAATATATTACAAAAAGTACTCTAAATAAAATATAAATATTAACAGAACGAAATAAATACATAGACCGAATAAAAACCACATGCAGTAAAACTTAAAAAAATTTTATATATATATATATATATATATATATTATATATATATATATATATATATATATATATATATATATATATAACTACCAGGGAGGAGCGAAGAGAAGAGACAAGAAACAGCACTTACAATTTTGTCTACAGGTAAGTAGAGAGTTTTCTCACCTCCCACACCTCTCTTATCAAGTGCCTTATCTCCTTCTCATTAAAGTTTTTTATAATGTCCTTATTTTCCAAAATCGTCATAGTATTACCATTCTAGGTCATGCGTAGGAAACCAGCCTCATGCTGAAAGTTAACATGACCTTCTTTATGTATGAGCTGGTAGCACTGACTGTTAGTAGAGCGAAAATGCTCTTTGAGTCTCGTAAAGTATGTTCTACCAGTTTAGCCAACATATCAAATAATAAATTAAATAAATGTAGTTCTAAAGAAAATCAAGTAATTACAATTAGATGAGGCTAAGTAAATCACTTATTTGCCTTAATCTTAGAATAATACTATACATAGAAGGAGCACAGGACCGTAAACACAATGTAATTCCACTGATAACATGAAAGCCGGTTGGATGCACCGATATTTATATAAGTATTTTATGAATAATCGATCATCAATTAATAATAGAACATAATAATTCAGCAACCGGAAGTATTGCCAACTTTTTTTTAGAAAATTTAATATTGTTAGGGTGGCAGCATTACTTAAGACCACCAGTGAACCGCCTTTTGTGTTATCAGTAGTGCTCCTTCTATATATAGTATTATTCTAAGGCCTTAACATTCAAGTGTAGATAATATAATTTATTATTTTAAACTGCCATTACCTCACTTATTATCTAAATTTATTATTGTATCATCCACTTAATTTTATCTTATTTATTAATTAATCAAAGTTTAAAATAAATATATTTGACTAGAATTAATTAATTTAATTAAATTATTGTTATTGTATAACAGTATTTAGCCTTAGTTTAATAAAGAAAAACACAAAAGATAAATGTCTGACTTCACAATTAATTTTTACGATTTTAATTTAATAAATAATCTATATAATACTTTTATTAATCTATGTAAGCCTTAATTAAAACTTTTTTAGTACATAAAGACCTGCTTCAGTGGAGGAACGGCGAACTAAAAAACATAATCGTCTAAATCAGCTTATTCCGGGGGAGTTTGACCGCTGTGTCCTGCACCCCCACCCCTACTGTATGAAATTTCTACATCACTTTATCCAAACTTATCTTTCAGACCTCTCGATGCATAGAGATATATACTAGAGGGGGCATAGCCTATCTCAATACATTCAGAGGCCTGAAACATCTTTCTGGGGCTCTCAGAGGCTTTTGTGTAACCTCATTGAAACCTCCTTCAAGAGTGAGTTAAGGTTATAATAAATCAATTGATTATGGCTTCCCATACATTGTTTGTGTTTCAGTTTGTATTTTTAACATTCTCTTAAGTAATTTATTGTAATTTTGTACTGATTATTTGATTGTATTTATAATCGAAGGTTGTCAGGTTACTTTTTCAATGTTTCAAAATTTAGCCTATGAGACCCAAGGATCTTGAATAAAGGGGATGACGCACTAAGTCGATTTGCCATACAAAAAAGTGACCCTATCGAAAACTAAAAAACTAAGAGAATTCAACACAAAACACACGTCAAAAAACAACTGCACATGCTTGGTACAAACTGCGCATGCTTACAATTCTTATAACAGAGCAGGTCTTAAATTTTAGAGGCAAACTTACCTCTCAATGGTTTCCCATTATTTATTGCTTAACAAGGATATAAACATGCTTAAATTATCACTCACTAAAATGGCTAAGTATAGTCCCAAATTTAAAATTAAATAAGCACAAATGACTTAACAAGCACCACAAATATAACAATTACGAGAAGCACAGAAGAAAGTTGAGAAGCAAACTCAACAACCTTGCTACATAACCTGTGTTTGGTGCCTTTTTTTCATTATAACCATAGGAAGGTAAGTTTGCTCATATTTCTCTATCTCATACATCTTCCATGGGGTCAGAAAAGATCCTTAATGCGTCCCCTCTAGTTATAATATCTCTATGTCTCAATGTATTATGATAGGGTATGTCCCTTCTAGTAATATATCTCTATTAAAGTGATGTAGAAATTCATACAGTAGGGGTGGGGGGCTTCGGGACACAGTGGTCCAACTCCCCCGGAATAAGCTGTTTTAGATGGGTCTGCTTTAAATTCACCGTTTCTCCACTAGAGGCAGGTCGGTTCACCTTGTACTGCATATATAAAATAATTAGTTCTTCATTTTCAGGATTAAATTATTTAAAGGGATCTTTAACAATGTTAAAAATCTTATTAATTACTTTAAATGTATAATTTTCATAAAATGTTATAAAATATAAACGCTGCGTTATTTTTAACTAGAACTGATATCATGATAACCATGTCGTACAGAAATGGAAAAATTAATTTGCGTGTTTATTGCTTTTCTATTTGTTCTTTTAATAGAAAAAATGCTAAATTTATCTTATTTTCTAAACAAATAATCTTATAAACAACTAAAAATGTTCAGAAGATTTGTCTTGTTTACATTCTAGTTTATAGACGTCTCGATTTAAAACTGATAACAATATTGATAACAGTTGTACAAGGTGAAAACTAGCGCTCAGTGTGGTAGTTGATGCAACTAGCCCCTGGTTTTTTAGGACCACCTCAAACCAGGGAGTTAGATCACTGTGTCCCGCACCCCCATCCCCTACTGTATGAATTTCTACATCACTTTAATCTCTATGATTTCAAGCCTTCTCCAATTCACCGACCACAGACCCATTTAAGCCCAAACAACCTGTGGATTCTTAGTTGAATTAAAAGACGAACAGTGAGCATAGCAGATACATTAATATTAACAATAAATATTTTCATACCATTTATATTGATCGTATTATAACATTAAATAAAAGACTAAAAAATAAATAAGTAAATACAGTCAGACCTCCATATAACAAACTTCTATACAATGTAACGAATTTTTTTACGTTCCCTTGAATTTTGTGTTTAAAAGTTTCTATTTAATGAAAAAAATTTCTATATAACGACAAAACTTCCAGAAATAAAGATGAAGACAAGACCCGCAAACGTTCAAGGAATTGACCAAAACGGCACTTCTGTTTTTCTGTAATTTCCCAGAACAATTATTTATTGATTCTCGCTCTGCCTTATCTAATATTGCGAACTCCTTCTTTACAATTTCTATGAAATTAGGATTAACACAGCATAGAACAAATCTTTCAGTTTTATTTGGTATTCGGTCTGACCAGTTCGTTTGTGAAATTTTTATTTGTTTGTAAATTGAGTTTATTAAAATGTCAATACAGAAAATCGCTGTCCCTTTCTGAAAAAATCAATTTATTAAAGATTCTGACGATGAAGTCAAAAACAAAGACTTGTCTCTGAAGTATAAAATCGCTCCTATTCTATATCAACAATTTTAAAAAATCGGGAATCTACTTAGGTTATACGAAACGAGTGGCGATTTAAAACAAAGTTCTCGAGTATGCAAGTACGAAGACATTGATGACGCAATTTTACAGTGGGTGACAATGTTAAGGGACAAAAATATGCCTGTGAAGGACCGCTAATAAAAGAAAAAGCTGCTAAATATGCAACTACGAAGTTATTATTCATCCTATATATCTATTAAAATATCATAAATAGTACATAGTTATTTATTTTTCAATTTCTATACACTAAATTTCTATATAACGAATTTTTCACCTTGAACTTTAAGTTCGTTATATAGAGGTCCGACTGTATTTACTTATGAAATTAAAACAATGAATAAATGGCTTTTTAAAGCCCTTTCTACCATAGGGTCTTTACCCTATGGAAAGTACAAGAAATCACAAAAAAATAAACCAAAAAGTTTTTTTTTTTTTTAAATATTACAATAAGTAATAGTCATAAAAAATTATAATATGATTATAAATTATAGTATTAACACATTTCCTTTGAAAAATACAGAAAAAATTCTTGATGAGTAGTGCTTGATAATAACTGCTCAAGTTATAAAGCATAAACCGGATCCTTAAGCAAGAAATAGATTATTAACCACAGAAACATGAATTTGGCTGAACTTCGGTATACGGTACCTCCTGTTATCAATACTATATATCGATATATTTTTAGTTTAGAGATATGACGTAGGAATAATCGATATATGCCTTTTCTTTTACGTTTATGAACATATTTTATTATTTTCTTAAATGTTTTTTTGTTGTTTGTGTTTTTATTTATTTGTTGTGAAATGGTTTATAACTATTTTTATATTTTTTTATGTTTTTATAATGTTTTAACTATTTTCATAAAAATAATCAATGATACACCACATCTAATTTTATGTTACGCATAATTTTTACGTATTTTTGTGTTTGTTATTTTCAGGTTTTTTATTATATTTTTGTTGTTAATGTTTTTATTTTTGTTGTTTGGTTTTTTTAATGTTTTAATTATAATTAATAATATAACGACGCTGCTTACCTTTTAATTGCTCAGTTCTCGTTTACGTGTCGCGTAACTAAAAATATATCAATATATAGTATTGATAACAGGGGTACCGTATACCGAAGATTTACCACACATTTCAAAGGAAATTCGCCTGACATGCAAACCATTACACCAGAATTTTAAGGATCTAATGTTGGTACACCTGAAATGTACCACCCTGTATACACATATATAAATAAATAAGTTATAAAATATTAACTTAAAACTTAAAGTCCTAAAATAAGTTCAAATTATAAATATATTAATTTTTTTTTGGTATGCTAAGCATTTTAAGAATTTCGACAAATATCACAAAAAATTGTCCAAAATTGAGATAGAGAATGACACCACAAAATATTATAATAGAACCAGACGAAAATAAATATATCACAAATAACTATTACAGGTTTGTTATTTTATAATAATACTAGTACAGCAAGAGCAAACACAATGTAATAACTAATAACAGAGGTATTTGACTCGACAACAATACCGCCAACTTAATAAATTTAAATTTTTATACTTTTATAAATATTTACTAATTTTATAACTTAATTAGCATATAATAATAGATCCAAGCCCATGGTTATTTTCTATGTTTTAAGATTTATGAATAATTACATCATAGAATTTACAGGACCATAGAGTTAAGTAAGAAAACCACAAGTCTGGAGATTTACTCCGGGGCTGGACAATATGCTGACTCAGCTAAATAATATGTATGAACCATTGGGTCGGCTTCACAAATTATATAACGTAGAGAATAACTCCCAAGCTAACAGACCATAATGCAATGTATATTTTAACACTTTTTGATCAAAATGGTCAAAATTTACAGTTTCGTTTTACAATCATTGAATCTTTGTTATAGCTAACAATCAACTAGTGACTTTTAGGCTGTCAAAATAGAGACGATGTTAAAAGAGGAAATTTTTGGCCACTAAAGCTACGTTCAATGTCTTTATTATATAATGGTATTGTCCATGTCTTTGTTAGATAATGGTTATTTAGTGTTACAGAAATCTGTAAAAAACATAAAGACACATTACAAGGTTGACCCTATCAGTTGAATTTTGAAACATCAGAAGAAGAATTGCTCCTTCAAGAGTGAGTTAAGGTTGAATTGTTAATTGTTTTCGACTTCCCGTACATTGTGTTTTTATTTGTATTTTTAACATTCTCCTATATAAGTTATTGTAATTTTGTACTGATTATTGTATCGAATAATCAAATTGTATTGAATCGAAGGTGTTGAGGTTACTTTTTCGATGTTTCACAATTTAACCTATAGAGCATCTCTAGTAATAATATCTCTAAGGCTAAAACCGATTCCTGCAATGACGTCACCCGTCATTCATAATAAAGTCAGGTTATAACCTTCAAATTCGGAAAAAGGTTGGACTTCAGTTCCACTAATATCAAAGAGACCAATACTTAGAGGTAGTACATGCGCAGAATAGCACAGTAATAAGGGGTCTGGAAGTGAGACAGCTTCTACTAGGTGCCACAACTATACTTACCATCACTGCTTACCATATTAAACCACTTTATTCAACACAGACAATTAAAGAATACATTCAATAGATAATTAAAACTTGTTTATAATACATTTTACTTGATTTAAAACAAAATAGTCGAAAAATAATGTAATATTTACGTGTAACTGTAATTATTATAAAAAATCAAAAAATGACGCCACCAATGTACAGTTACGGCACCTAGCTACACAAGGAATGATAAGAGCTGTTGTATCCTCCCTCAAAGTATTAGTCTCTTTGTATGGTACCAAGCTACCCAGGGAATGATAAGAGCTGTTGTATCCTCCCTCAAAGTAATAGTCTCTTTGTATGGTACCAAGCTACCCAAGGAATGATAAGAGCTGTTGTATCCTCCCTCTAATAGTTTTAGTCTCTTTGTATGGTACCAAGCTACCCAGGAATGATAAGAGCTGTTGTATCTCCCTCTAAGTATTAGGCCCGTATTCAGATCATTTAAAAAAATCTCTCCTAGTTGTTCCTAGCCTTCTCCTAGGTTGTTCCTAGCTTTCTCCTAGGCCTAGCGGTATTCAGAATCAGTTTTTGAAATCTCTCCTAGGTTGTTCCTAGCTTCTTCCTAGCCTTCTCCTAGCTTTTAAAAAATCAACCCTAGGAATGATTTTACGTAAATTTATTCGTGCTAAAACGTTAATATAACAAAAATAGAATAAAAACTTACA
>JACMZG010001919.1:104963-121260 GCA_018340805.1 Microvelia longipes
ATATGTAAAAACTGTCATAAAATAGAAGAAAAATATGCAAAAATGAGATAAATACAGTAAATGGGCCAAAATGAGATTATAAAATACAGTAAAAATTGTGGAAAAAATTATTGACAAGAATATTGAAATATTTAGGGGCAATTATGAAAATCAGAGAAATAGAAGAAACGGACAAAAAACAGAAAGTTAAGGGGGAAATGAAGAGGAAATATGGAAAGAGACCAAGGAAAAGTATTTATATTAAAGGTAGAGTAGATTGGAAGCGCCTGGATTCACCCCCCTCCCCCTTTCGCAAAAAATATTACACTGATCTATGATTTTGGTATGGGTTATCGTGGATTTTTTTTTACTGATTTGATTTATTGTTTATTGATTTTTGTCGATCAATTTTTTTGATCGGATTTTTTAATTTTTATTTTGTTTTAATGAATAGAAAATTATTTATCTTTATTTTTATTTATCTTTTATTTTTTTTATTCTTTTTTTTATTTTTTTTATTTTTTAAAAATTATTTTTTTTAAAATTTTTTTTATTATTTTGTTTTAATGAATAGAAATAATTTTTTTAAAATTTTTTATATTTTTAATTTTTAATTTTTAAATTTTTTAAAATATTTTATTTAAATTTTTATTTTAAATGCAAAGTGCAAATTAGAAAAGTGCAAGTGACAATGTTTGGAAAGTGCAGGTGCAAATTATAGTGAAAAAATAAATGCTAAATGTAAAGTGCAAAAGATATATTGATTATTTAATTTTCGCGACAGATATTTCTGTGTGTGTGTGATTGATTTTTTCGAAACTTTTTTATGTGGTTGAACTAGGATTTCAAATTCGATATATACATTTGCTTAAGGTAACTATGGCCTAGGATGGTAGATTCCCAGAAAACCATAAGCTAACATCGGCAATGGTTATCGCGCATTGGTGTTTGAAGCTTAATAACTTTTGATATTGGATGGAATTTCGATGGAGTTGATTTTTGGAAGATGGTGATTAGAGGAAGAGAATGAAAAGATGCCAAGTTGATTGCGTTTTAGTTATGGATTTTTTAAAATTCGTAATGGTAGAGGATGTAAGTGTATATCTTTGTCAAAATTTATTTTTCCGGTCCGTATAATTTTAGAGAAAGAGGCAACAGATGGTGAATGGGTCAAATAAAGCTATGATTCAATTTTTCCGATGTAGGTGAAGATATTAAATTTTAAAATGTTGGTGTGGTGGCTTTACTTCAAGGTTATTTGGAAATATATAAGTTATATGTGGTGTTGATTTTGAAATTTAATCCGAGTATGTGTGTATTGATAGAAAATACGTGTGTATGCGTGTATGTGTGTATGATAGGAAATTTAAGCTGGTGTGTTGTTGTGTTATAATTGGAATTCTATTACTGTATGGTAAGGTATATGTGAAGGGAATTTAATTCATTTGGCGGGGAATTCAATTTTTGTTTGGCGGGATTCAAATTTTTGTTTGGCGGGAAATTTAAATTTGTTTTGGGGGAATCAAATTTTCGTTGGCGGAATTACATGTATATATGTGGTAGGAAATACCAAGTGTGTAGTGTGTATTCCATGAAACCGATAGATGGTTACTAGCAACTGATGAACGTATCGTGTCTTTATCTTGAATTCCGTTGCAGGTTGCAATGGTCAGAAGTCAATGATACAGTCAGAGTCTAGGATCAAAGATTTCGGATTAATATAGGATCTAGGTAGGATCTAAGTTAGAATCAAGTAGAATTCAAGATTTAGTTCAAGATTCAGAGGTTTGTACTTATTATTAAAAATGTATCCATTGGTAACCAGAAAGATGGTAATATCAAGTTGATTGACGTCATAGTAGCTCCGTTGCAAGTTCCCTCGTAGTCTGAAATCATAGCCGATCGATTACAGAACAAATTAGGTCAAGTTCAAGATCAGTATGGATCAAGATTAGGATCAAGTTCAAGAGCAAGTATAGGATCAGATTAGGATCCAAGTTCATAGGATTAAAGTATAGGATTCAGATGAGTGGATCAGTATATGGATCAATTATAGGATCAAGATTAAGATCAAGTATAGGATCAAGTATCGGATCGCAGATTAGGATCCAGTTGGATTGAGTATCAGGATCAAGATTAAGGTTCATCAAATGATTAAAAAATGGTTCCATCTGGCAACCCAATGGTTACTAGGGCATCCGATGACGTCGGCATTGTATTGCTTCCCCACTGCTTTCCCCATGCATTTGGACTTGCATCATGTGCATTTCAGTTCAATATCCTCCAGTGGTTCAAAGTTAATCGATTTACAGTCAAGGTCATGTCAGATCATTACAAAGTTAGGATGGGGATACCTGGGGATAGGGGGTTAGGTAAGGGTCTAGTGATCGGTGGGGATAGGTGGGGATACCCTTAAGTGATTAGGTGGGGATAGGTGGGGATACCTTGGGGATGGGGGATACCTGGGGATGGTGTGGATACCTTGGGGATAGGTGGGGTAGGTGTGCCTATTGCAGTTCATGCATTTTAATGTATTTCATAAGGATATTTATGTATTTCAACGGGTCATATAAGGATTTAAGGGTTCCTATTGTATTATATGTATTCAACCGGTCATCTCTCAAGAAATTTTAAAGAGTATAAGAGATTTATCAATAGATTTGTATAGAGATACTCTATGTATTAAAGACTGTTATACTCATATAAATTTTTAATATGTGATATTTCTAAATAAAAGATCTGTTATCAAAGTAATAATATTTATATGCTATGCGAATAAGGTATTAAAAGTTGTATTCTATCGTGTATATGATGCATTTTTATGTTTAACTCTATTATGTATTTCTCTTACGTAAATTTTACATAGCTGGGTGGTATTTTCAATAATTCTCAGATTAAATATGAGGATGTCAATCTTTTATTCATTAGGGTAGATTATTAAATAGATAGATTTATATTAATCTATTTGGATCATGACTTCATTGTAAATATTCTGTTATATAAAATCTTTACAATACCTTATTGTTAATTTTTATTACAAGTCATAATTTAGCTGGTTAAAAAAATAAACTGTCATCATTACTCAAATATACATAAGTACTAGCTAAGAAATTTTATAAGGTATGATAACTCTCTAATAGTTACTTCTTTTGGTGTAAATGCAAATAAGACTCTTGTTTTAATTTTTTATGTGTTATTTTTTTTATCTCATTGACTTTTTTAATGTGATATGATGTTAAACAACTTTTTTCTAGCTTATATTATTTTAGGGTGGTATTTTAGAAGTACTTACTCTTTACTTAAGGGTAATTTTTGTAAGTTGATTTTCGACGTCTTATTCAAGTGATTTTTTTTTGATAACTCTAATGTGTTGTAAATTTTAGTAAATTAGATTTGTATAAAATTTTGTACCACTTCTAGTAAATTTCATGTAATAATCTGTAACATTATGGTTAAATTTTTGTAAATATTGTTTTATATTTAATTACACTCTATAATTTTTATTTATATTTAAATTTGTACATATCTGGTAAATTTTTTAATTAAATTTCCTAATTGTTTTAATGATATTTAAATCTTTAGCGACTTCTAGTAAATTTTTGTATTATCTGTACAACTTTGGAAATTTCTGTATAATCTGTACCTTCTATTTTCTTTTTTATTTTAATATTTAATTTTTATTATTAATTGTGTTTATTATATCCTTATATTAGTTGTGTGTGTATTTCTTATTTGTTTAATAATAATTTTTAAGAGCTTGCTGCTCATCATTAATGTGCTTTGTTTTTTTAATAAAGCTTTTTAAAATTTTAAGGATTAGTTAATAATATAACTTTTATAAACCAAAGAAGCTTATTATTTTTCTATGTTAAAGTAAACTAATATAGAAAATATGCATAAATATTTCATATTCACAAGTAATCTTTTACATATGATATTAACATTATATAATATTGATAAATAGTCTTTATACGACTTTTGTGAGCTAAGATATTAGTATCGGGTATATTATATTTGATATCACTATATAGTAAAATTTTATGTTAATCTATCCTCATTACATATTAGTATTTTCAATAATATCTTTATAATAATACTATAATTGTAATTGATTTATGCTCTAAATAAATAAGGATATTTTTATTATTCTACTCTATATAACTTATATGGCAGTGCTTAATTATTAAAATCAGGTGAAGTTTATAGGCTTTAATATCTGAAAATTAATAGATGTAAGAAGATAATTATATTTTTTATCAGCATGTTATTAAAATTTGTACAAATCGACTAGTATATAGATGAGAGATTAATTGGTGATATGAATATAATTGGTCATTTATACTCCATATCATTTGTTTTGAACCCGACTTTGTTGGAAATTATCAGAGGTTAATATTAATTAATGTAAAATGGTATAATTAAATTCATGTATAGCAGTTCTCGAAAAAGGAATGAAGAATATATTGAAAAATAGATAATTTTAAATAATTTTGATATATCTACTCAATTGTCTTGACATAAGTAATGAATAAATATTAATCTTAATACGAGTTAACGAAGTTTATTATACTATGAAGAAAGTATAATTAGAGTAATCAGATATATCCATAAGAAAATCTATATAAAACACGATATTACTATACCCCTATGAATTTAATATAATGGTTATCACTTTTCATTATGTGTTTGTTTATACTCACTATTTAATATAACCGTATTTATATGCTTATGCTCATAAAATATTTCTGCAAGTTTATAACAGAAAGCTATGACATAGTACAGATTAGATTGAAAATTTAAAATTAGTGTAGAATATCAAATCACGAAGAAAATATTACATGTTTCATGAATCAAATGCTTGATATGTGAAACTCATATGAAACATGTTGTGTCTTTCACGTATACCATATATATAACTATTATATTGTATAGAATATTTACGATTAATAGAATGATTTTATGATATGACATGCTTGACAAAATGTACTATAAACCATGCGTGTAAATGGATTTTTGATAATTGTGAATAAAGAAATTTAATCTAATTAATAGTTTTAATAATTAAATATTGGATAAATTTTCATTTATAGATATAAAATAAACATTATATATACATATTTTAGTTTTTATATTTTTATTATAAATAATTATTATAATGTAAATTACTATTAAGTTTTTTTTCTTGATGTTGTTCTTGCTGCATCTAAATTATTAGTAAAAAAATTAATTTAAATTAATATAAATTATTTTTAAAAATAGTAAAATCATAAAAATATCTTTATTCATCATTATGTTACCTATTCTGTGTATAGCGAGATCGGATTAAAATATTGATTTAACTTGAATAAAATTGAGGATCATTTTAACATAAGTAATGACCAATAATGTTACTTCATCAACATTTTAATCACACTCCTTGTCTACCTTTATTATAAATCATTGATCTCTAAATATTTTCTTTAATAACTTTATATAGATACTCTGAAATAACGGATTTTTTGTTAAATAATAATGTGTTGTAATTTATTCATAATATATTGTATTATTATTTGAGTTTTACTATAATATGTAAGTTTTTTTATTTTTATTTTACAATACATATATATAATATATAATATTACTAATCATCTGAAAATAAGAATCCGACAAAGTGAAATCAAGGTACCTAAGCATATAGTGGGTCAGCAGTAGATGACAATGACACACTATAATACTATAGTAAGATCAACTGCTCGATTGAAAAATAAATCACGATAATATTATATATTAAACTCAAAAAGGAGAAGAATAACAATGCTAATTAGTTTATTGGAATATCGATAGAACAGTATGAGAGACAATCGGAATACATGACATATTTAATACTATTTCTGTATAAGTTTATTTTTTGTTTTTATTATCATCTGCTCGTATGTCAAGTATTTTTATATTTTCTGTGATTTTGTGCAGCTGTTGTATTATGCAATTTGGTACAGACTCAAAATTTATATTCATTTTATGAAGATTGTTTTGAGATATTTTTTTATATTCTCTACTTCTATACTATTAAATTCGGTTATATAATGCATTGCTAATTTAATGCACCGACTATTAGCTGCATAACATATAGGTTGAGGTATTTAGAACTTTAGTTGCGCTATACGACACGTATGCGCACGTTAGTATTACATTCCTGAGAGATACAATTGTAGGTGCGTCAAATATCAAATACATTCTCAAGGCAATGGTATCCGTCGGCGCATATATATCTTTGAGAATGTGTGGCCTTAGCTTTATGATTCAATATATTTCTAGTATCTTCTATTACAGACATGATATTTACGACAAAATGGATACGCTCATTATTCTAAAATGTTTTGGAAAGATATATAGAGATATGTTCATTGTAGAAGAATAGTATCAATAGGATATGTATATGCACAAGTATACCACACAGACTTTGCCACATAGTCCTGAGAATATGAGATGTCTATTAATAGAGTATTTGATACTCATATATGGAAAGCATATTTCATATATTGGTTACTCGAAGCAGATGTGATCTGATAAAGTTAGCCGAAAAGAATTATCTTTGTCAAATACTATTATGATATGTTACTCTCACCAGGATACCAGGCTAAAAGATTATAGTACTGAGTTCAAGATGGAAAAGATGGGTGGATTTCATCATCGAAGATAGATAGTGTCTTATATTCCAGTTCTTATCTCTAACACGTTGATCAGCTATGAAGGAATAATGTAGCAAAGAAAAAAACAAATGGTAATAATATCAATAGATACTTATACCTATCTGTCTAAATATCCTGTGCGTTGCTCGTCGGCATTGACTCAATCTCGTCTCAATACCAGTGCATTTATGGACCAGTGTGATTCTATTATATCTGTGGCATGCTCATCCTAGAGACATTATCCAAACACGCGTCATAGTAAGTCGCATGCTATAAGTGTGAGATAAAGGCGAAGGAAACTCGAACACAAATGAGAAGCTCGAATCCAAGTCACATTTGGCTGCGCTACATCATCGATCCGATCGGCATATACAGTCACCCAACCATGAGTAACAGGAAACACGTCAGTCCATACGTCGGCGATACGACAACTCTAGGGTCAAAACCGGTGTAATAATCTTCATTCGATCAGAATGAACGCCATGTCGACTGTGTGACTATTGTGTTGGAATAAAATGACCAGAACTCTGCTCCACTTCATATTTTATATCGAAGAAGGTTTTAGGCACAGATAGGCGAGAAACAATATTGTCGTCTTCGACTGTGCAAGCAATGCTCTCTATAGGGCTCACCGCAAGTTCTCAATATCAAATCTGATAATGTATTAGGTAATGGTCGTTCAATAGAGCTGTGAAGGTATGTAAAACTGTCTTTATGTATGTGTCGTTGCACTCCAGATTATTGGCAGAGAAAAAGATTCAGCAAAAAAAAGCGAAAAAATGGAGAAGCTGAGTGGTAATATATATATCTATGACTATTGTTTAATATTTAAGAGAGAGACCCAGTTCCCTATCATACATCTGGTTAAGAAATTGCAGTAGTAAATCACGCATGAGTAGGTTAGAAAATCAAGTCATAACAGATACTATAATATAAGATTGAGAGATCTATAGTTCATGTATACGAGCATCCTCGCTCGTCTCCAGTAACCTGTATCTCGACGTACTTTCACCCATGATGAAGGTGACTACTTGTAATTTATAAGATTTATTTTTCACTGAAGATTAATAGCCTATGAATAAATTATAGAACAATAACGATATAATTCGAGACGCAGAAATCACGCAATCCAATGCAGTTACTGCTGATAGCACGTTTTATTAAAATAGTAATAATGTGAAAGGATTCTTTCTAGCGTGATGAAAAAGATATGTCATAAAACCTGAACACGTTGAGAACTCTGGCTAATTCTATAGATGTAAAACCTCAAGATGATTCGAATTCATTGTTGTATTGGTAAAAGCCCAGTAACACACCACTTATCAATATAAAGTATGGCAATGCGAATGTCGAAACAAGACTTATCTAATATGTAGTGATATAAAATATGAAATAAGTCCAATGTGATGGTTCGGATTGTGAAACCGTAGAAACCCATGGTGAAATGCGAATGGAATAGTTAATACACATATAGATAATATATAAAATAGACTCTAAAATATACAGAACTGTGTGAAAAGTTGACCGAATATCTCAGAAGAACAAATTATGAAGTCACTAACACATTTATGTGTATTGTTAATATTTGCGATAAATGATCTCTGTGTTTGTCACAACAGTATCTATTAGAATCCATCTCGCGGCAGATATCTGACGGGTGTCGAGTCTATCTGTTCTGGTGACAATATGGCAATGTTGCTTACTTCAGTATATGTTCCGGTGTGCACTGCTCAGTATGTTACTTTTGAGAATTAAAAATGATTTTATTTAGCTTCTTGAACTCGATTGTCATAAGAAAATAGCATTAAGTTTTACACTGTAATGAGCTTTAGATAATGCATTAGATGGAATGAATTTCCATGTATATATACAAATAAATACCGGAAAAAAAAGAGGTTTTCAGATGCAAACTCAATGCTATCTTTGTAAGAAAACAATAGGGATTTAAAAATGAATGTGTAATGTATCTCTGTGCCATGTTTTGGCAGAATATCTCTCTGTGCTCAAGGAGCATGTTAACAATATGCAAATATGCGACTCCGAGGATACAATTTCTTGTGGTACTGATCTCAATATTCGTTCTCTACAAAATCTGCAAGTGTATAGAAAATGGAATCCATTATTTGTTAAGACATGCCTATAGATTAGCAAATCCACAAATTATAAAATGCGATAAGTCCTGATACATCCCATCATCAAAAATAGAAAACGTTACAATACTCAAATAGATCAATGAATAGTAATAGAAAAATGAGGATAATGTAAAACAGATATCTATAATAATTTATAGATTACACTTTTCATTCCTACTCGCATGATTAACATGTTACATGCAAATAATTATAGCGTGTATCATCACAATATATAACTAATAAAAAAGCTTATCTCCCATCAGAATTTATAGTGTATCATCGCGTAATTAGGTATTTTCACGGCATTTATATTACCGCTTGACCAAACATCGATTTTTATTGATAGTAGATCTCGCAGCGATATTCAAGATATCCACTTCAATGTATCGAACGGTATCATCTGATGTAAGGTAAGACTCATTTCTCAAGTGGTCAGCGCTCTGGATTCAATTATGTGAGGAATGCTTGCCAATTTTTATATTTTAGTACTGATTATGCTAATTGACATTGATTATTAAGATATAGATAATCTCTCAATCGCTAGACGTTATACGAGAAAAATTAGTAACAGTATGTAAGAAGAGAATAATCTAGTCGATGCAAAATTTGTTAATACCATAACCTGCTAATGAGTTGGTGATATGGCAATTCATCAATACAAATTTCGAGATCAGCTCAAAAATTGAATTGATTCAAAGATCCACTGAAATGTTTTAATATTTTCTTTCAAATGCTGTATCTGATAGGATAATGAACCTTAATAAATAAACATAATATCAATGTAGAACGAAAAACTAGTTACTCGCTTCTAATATCGAAGTAAATTCTATTAACGAGTATAGAGGCTGACCTAACCAAACCTACTCTAATTGTGTAATTATTTAGTAAAGCCGATAAATGAATGAAAGAAGAAGCTAAATTTTATATTGAAAATGTTGCCATTCATAGACTACAGAGTCAACTGAAAGAAACTGCGGATTGTTTTGTAAGACGCGTAGGAACTCTTACAAATCCACAGAGTGACGACGTGCAACACAGTATCCGGATTCAATACTATTCGACTGCGACTATCAAGCATATGCCTCGGCTGGAATAGACAAACATGGTGTGAAGAAAACTAACTGTTTGTACAATCGACGATAAGAGCAGGAAGAATTCTATTGGTTGATTCATTCTTGTGCGGCCTACTGTCGTTTTATCTGGATGTCTAGGTGCACAAAAATGTGCAAGCATATATTCACAGTCGAGCGTAGAATTTTGAACCATCTATAGTTATTTTCAAAGTCTATCCGTGTCGCAATAAATTCCACACGAAAAGTGCGCTGAGCTCAACCACGTAGACATGACTTCAAATTCGTAGATAATACATGTCTCGCATTACGGATAAACTGGTGGGAACTTAATTTAAAGAAATAGTAACTATAAGACTGTGCGAATAAATGGGAATAGTGATCCCACAATATGACGCAGACTCAAATATTATACGATTCGTTCGCTAATGCAGGACAATATATCTAGTATGCAGTTTTTGATAGGCACAAAGAAGTCGTAAGTTATTAATTAGATCGACGCGCCTATATATAATCGGACAGCACGTACTGCGCTTCCTCAAGGCTCCGAATGTAATAATTTGCATCTAAAAGACCTTGCATACTATGAGATTGATTTATGCGTGCCGAAATACGAACATTATCGCGTATACGGCTTTGAGTTTCTCTGACGCTGTAGAGAATGTTTAGATCAAAGATGAGCATATCGTTAATTTTCGCCATGCTTACATTGATTATTACCAAGTTGACTATGGTCTAAGACAACCGCATCAAATATTATTCCCGTACGACCCTCCGCCGTATGGTCACGTCTGATTCCAAGATGCAGATAATAAAGCTAAACAGGTTCTTGGAAATTTAAAAGGCGGAAATAAAGGATTTGTATCGAATTTTTTCAGAATGGATTTTTCTTCGTCCAAATCCATTCATTACTGAAAAAGTTCAACAACAACAGCGATAATGAAGAGCAAAGGTATTTTCGTTAAAGCAGGCAGATATTGCACATCAAATTATGTCGACACATTTGAAAATGCTGAAGTACAAAGGGTCCAACAAACAAGAATTGCTCTGTGAACCATCAATTATTTCACAATCATTTCATCAAAGAAACTCTTGATCCCTTCGATGATAAACGTCAGTGGACTGATAAAAAAACGAGAGTGTCGCATATGGACACATTCTCTGTGATTTGTATATATTTACATTTTTTATTTGGTTTTATAAAATAAAGTTTTAAAAAGAAAAAATTTTTTTATTGTCTTTTGAATAAGTAGATTTTAAAATTTTTTAGAAAGTTTTTTTAAATAAAAGTAATGGTAAATTATTAATGTTCTATTTTTTGATCATTTCAATAAAAAAATTATCAAAATGTTAAATTAATTCAAAAATATTTTCACTTTTTAAAATTTTCTTTTTTGATTCTTACTAATAAAATATCTACATTACGGTAAAAATAATCATTTTTCAAAATTCGTTTGGGAGTTACCTAAAAAACCATAAAATTTATACCGACCATATAATTTGTAATTAAGCTTCAAGTAGCTTACCATAAAATTAGAATGCTTATTCCAATAATTTAAGCATAAAATTTCATTTAAAAAGCTTAAAATTACCTTAAAATTCTAATTTTCATAAATTCTAATTTTAATACTTTAATATTTTATATTATCATTCATTTTCATATTATCGCGCTTCATTTTAAATTTGGAAATTTGTCATACCTACTTTAAATGGAAATTTCTATTAAAGCTTAATGATATAGCTTATTAAATTACGACAGAAAAATTCTAATTCGTCTAATTTATATTACGAAAAATATTTTTACTAAATCTTTTATCATTTCATAGAAAAAAATTCAAACTCTTTCCAAAAATATTTTCACTTTTTCAAATTTTCTTTACTTATTTCATCTAATTAGAATATTTACATTACGGTAAAAATAATCATTTTTCAAAAATTCTCATTCAAAGTCGCTCAAAAAGAGGAGCCTCGGACAAGAACTTTGGAACCTTATATCGTCACCAATATTCAAAATTAAATTTTTTTAATTTCACCATAAATCCTTATTTTTTTCTCAATTTTTCAACATTTTAAATTTTAAAATCTAAAATTTTTTTTTAATTTTTCACTCAAAAATCTGTAAAAATTCGAAAAAAATTTTTTATTTTCAACAATTTATTCTTTTTGTGTTCATGTTCCCACACTATTCCACAATCACATTTCGTTATCTATCATCGTTCCTACAATAAATCGGGTTTAGCCAACTTTGCACGTTACCATAGCAACCGTCCCCATTTTGTGTTTAAAAAAAATCTATTATCTATGTTAAAATATCCAACGAAAATATTTCACCTAAAAAAATGGGAGGACTAGACAAGAACTTTGGAACTTATATCGTCACCAATTTTCACAATAAAATTTTTCATAGTCACCATCAAATTCCTCATATTTTTCTGATATTTTTCAAAAAAAAAAAAATTTCAAATATCTCAAATTTTTTTTTTCAAAATTCTTTAAAAAATTTTTAAAAATCCGCAAAAATTCCCGTTGCCATGACAACCGTCACCCTAGATGCGGGAACTCGCGACGCACACAACGACGTATCGGTTGCCATGGTAACGCCCTTGGTTACCGCGCAATTTCGATTTTCTGTAACCGCGACGGTTGCCATGGTAACGGTTCGGTCACGGTCGCAAAAAATCGGGTTGCCTGACGACGGTGCGGTGCGTGATCGCGACACAAATCGCGACCGTTGCCATTGGAAACGGTGGGAACCCCTTGTCCGAGGACTCCTCCCTTACATCTATACAACATACTCGGATTAAAATTTTCAATATACACACCATATAACTTATATATTTCCAAATGGACTTGAGGATAGCGCACCACACACATTTTTAAAATTTTATATCTTTTTCACCTAGCATCGGAAAAATGAATTCCATAGCATTATTTGATTTCCACCATCTTTCCTCTTTCTTCTAAATTTACTGGACCGGAAAAATACAAATTTGACAAAGATATACTATTTACAATCTCTCTTGACCATTATCGATTTTATAAAAATTCCATTTACTAAAACAATCAATGGCTATCTTTTTTCATTCTTTCCTTCTATTCACATCTATCCAAAATTAACTCCATCGAAATCCATCCAGAATTATCAAAAGTTATTAAGCTACAACAAGAAGTGCGCGATTAACCCATTGCCTGATGTTATGCGATCCCAGTTTTCTCAGAGAACCTACCATCCTAGGCATAGTTACTTAGCAATGTATATATCGAATGAATCTTAGTTTCAACCACATCAAAAATGTTTTCGGAAAAAATCAATACACGACAACCACAGAAATATCTGTCGCGAATATTTAAAATCAATATATCTTTTTGCACTTTAACATTTAGCACTTTTAGTTTTTCATTTAATTTTGCACTGCACTTTCCAACAAAGTTGTGCTTGCACTTTTGCACTTTCTAATTTGCACTTATGCACTTTGAAAAATAAAATTTAAAATTTTTAAAAATAAAAACTTTATTATTAATTTTAATTAGATATTAATTTAATTTCATATTATAATATTAATTTCAATTTATAATAAGATATTAATTCTTAATTTCAATATTATAATATGATTTCAATTTGTAATTAATCATTTTAATTTTTAAATATTACTTATTTGCTTTTAATTAATTTTAATTTTACTAATAATTTATTAGGTTATTATTCTTTAAATTAAAAAATAAACATGATTTTTACAATGAAAATTCCATAATTAATTTTAATTTACAATAATTTTCATACAACTTTTAAGTATTTTCATATATATTCATTTAGAAATTTTAATTTATTGTAATGACATTTTAATTTTAAATAATTTCTTATATTGCATTTTATATTAATTTCATTTTACGATACTTTATTTAGAATTAATCTTTTAATTGTAATAAAGATAAGATTATTATAATTTCAATTAATTTTAAAAAAATTTTCTTATTTGATTTTAATTAATTTTATTAATATTTATAAGAATTAATCTTTTATTGTAAATATAAAATAGATTATTAATATTTTCAATTATTAATCAATTTTATTTTATATTTCTTATTTATTTCAGGAAATTATAATTTTTAGCATATTTTCATAAATTTTTCAATGTTTTTCAATTATATTATTCGTGAAATTTAATTATCAATTACTGTAAAGCAACTGTTTAAAAATTATTCCAAAGAACCTATTGACAATTAGTATTTCAAAATATTTAATTCAAGTTTTGAAAGAAATATTTTTAATTATTTTTTAAATTTAATTGCTTATTTCTAATCTCATAATTATTATTTTCAAAATTTTTATGTTAAATTATTTGTATTTTCTTGCTTATTTTGAGGTAAAACTTGTTGAAATATGAATATGCCATATTTTTATCTAATTAGTTACTTTACTCATTCATAATAATAGAAAAAATTTCTGTTAAAGCTTCTTGGTTATAAAAGATTTTTTTAAAAACTACTTATGATATTCCTTAAAATCAATCTTTAACAATGAAATAAAAATTATAAGCTTTGGTTTATTATTAAATTTCAATACAGAAAAGCACATTATGCGCTAAGTATGTGAGCAGCGAAAGTCTATTGATTTTATTAAACAAATAAGTAAAATACACACACAAAATTACTTTAAGGTCAATATAATTACATTAATTACTAAACATAGTTTTTTTTCATTAATTATAAAATTCACATAGTTAAAATCTAAATTAATGATCACCATTAAAAGTCTTAAAACTACTTTAAAAAGCTAAAATTAATTATCACATAAAAAGTCTGTAAATAAAACCCTTAAAAATTATTCACCGCTTATTTTGCATTTAAATATTGTCACTTATTTGGCTCTGAGTCTTTTTTTTACCGCTAATTTTTGCTGTAATAAAATTTAGGTTTTAAAATTTAGTTCTTAATAACTTTTTACCATAGGTCTCATTTTTGTGAAATTTATACCGTTGAATCAACGTTTAAAATTCTTCTATTAACTAAAATGTTTTCATGAAAACTTATTTTTTGAAAAAAAATACTTTTGAAATTTTTGATTGGTTCAATATATCTTCTTGACCATTATTTTTATTTAGTTTTCCCTAAAATAACTTTCATCCATAAGGTCTTTCTTATTGGAAATTTATACCGTTGAAATCAGCGTGAAACACTTTCTCTATGAATATTATGTCTTTATAAAAAACTTTTGATTTTTGAAAAATATTTTTCAATTTTGATGGTTGGGTTCACAATCATCTTACTTTGACCATTTTTTTTAATTAGTTTTTTCCTTAATAACTTTCTCTACATTGTTTGACGATGTTAAGTGTAGATATTTTTACTCGCATTAAAATCTCTATCGGAATGTACCCATTCTTGTATGAAAAATTCGAGAAACTTTTATTTTTTGAAAATTATATTTTCATGTCAAAAATGATCCCCATCGAAATTCCGAATGATTGATGTAAAATTCGACAACTTTTTGAAAAATTTTTGGAAAAATTTTGTCGTCCTCCGTCCCGAAAAAAAATTTTAAATCTTGATTATTTAAAAGGTTAAAGAAAAAAAATTTAATTTCGATTCATTTAAACAAATAATTAAATTTGTATACAATTTCTATACCAACATTTCTACTACCATTTCCTATACCTTAATATAACTATGAACTTATGATTTCATTTTAACAAAAAGTAAGTGATTGTAACAATTTGTATCCCATATTCATATCACACAATATTATCAATATGTATACCAGGTTTCTGTACAGTGGATAGAGGAGGGTGTTCATCTAAACATAAATAATTAAAAATTAAAAACGTATATTTACTGTAGATTAAATTATCATATAATTTGACGTCTGCTCATAAGTTTGCACGATAGTGACCACAATACCAAGTATTACGTAATATTACTTTCCTCAATTTACATTGTTTACATTTCCTGAACACAATATAATATTTCGGTTTAAAATTGATTCAAAAAAACCATACTATGATAATACGCCTTTGGCCGACGGTTTAGTAAACATTGATTACGTTATAACGTGAAGATTCCGCCATAATTGATAGCATAACGCTCGTAATAACTGTTTAAAAACTGATATATAATAGTGAATAATTTATCACAAAATATGTATCATACGTAACCAGAATTAAGACCAAAGATTACGTTTGTTTAACATTGCTGGGGGATGCCAACATGGGTGATCTCCATTGTGATAGCCCGTTTGAGTTTAATCATATGTGTGGTTCCTTTTTGACTAAATCTCATAAAAGATCATAAGATAAGTATATTATATTGAAAAAGAGTGAACAAAATGTGTCTAAGTGCATAAGCTATTTTGTTTTAAGGTGCTGAATTTCATATGTAATTAAGTTTGTCAAATGTATTCCGTCGAGCTTCTCTACGAAGATAAAAATACCATTATAAATTCAATTAGGGT
>JACMZG010001919.1:121270-148355 GCA_018340805.1 Microvelia longipes
ATTGTCACTTACGAAACGGATCCTACAGGTTTCATTTTGCTGAGTAGATGAGAAGGTATACTAGCTTCCTCTTCAGCCTCTTTGTGAGCCGTTTCTTCTACGCTAAATCCGACACTGAGTCCTCCGCTGACCATGCTGTCCCACTTACCAGGCCATGTCGGCTTAGTCAATGATCTCTTTTGAAGCCAGATACACAGACCTTTATCAGGATCCTGCACGTATCCCATAATGTCAATACCATAGTTGCAAACTCCAAATAGACCTAAACACATAGAAGGGTTTAAAGCAGATTTGTTAGGTTTAAACGTTACTCGTCAAAATCAAAGAGGATCTCACTGGGGGATAATTCGAGGCTCACTAGGGGGATAATTCGAGGCTCACTGGGGGATAATTCGAGACTCACTGAGGGAATTATTCGAGGTGAACCCGAAGGAGTTAATATCTGCTTGGGAGGAATGATTTATTTCTCCTGTGGGAAGTTTAAGATTGAGTGAGTTCCACGGGGAAGGAACTTAGGTTGATGACGTCATAAATTTAGGGTAATAAGCAAGTTTGTAAGCTTTAAATGTCACTGCATTCAGCTTTATTGAAAAACTGTTTTGTTCTTATTCGTTAATTAATGATACTTAAAAAAACATAGAGATATATTACTAGAGGGGGCATAGCCTTTCTCAATACATTGAGGCCTGAAACGCCACTTTGGGGCTTCAGAGCACTGTGTAACCTTATTGAAACCTCATTAAATGAGTTAAGGGATACAATATATCAATTATTTTGGCTTCCCGACACATTTTGTTTGATTTGTTTTAATAGTTTACTAAAGTTATTTGTAATTTTGTACTAATATTCATTATAATTTGTAACCGAATTAAGTGGTCAGGTTACTTTGACGATGTTTCAAAATTTAACCTATAGGACCCCTCTAGTAATAATATCTCTATGTTTAAAACTATACTTACAAGTGGCAGACCGATCCATTTTGAACAGGGCTGCGGAAGAATAGATGGGCTTAACTTCGTAGCACTGCAACACATAAAACATAATCTTTTTATCAATATGTATGTTACGAAATTATTGTAATAATAGTAAAAATATTGATTAAGCATGGATTTTTCTGGATTTTAACAGGGATTTCTTTCTGTTTCTGCTTCTGTTTTATTCTTCTGTTTATTCTTTTTATTTCTTATTAAATTTCTATTTTTTATTTCTAACTTTTATTTATTCTGTGTATTCTTTTTTATTTATTCTGTTTCTTCTTCTTTATTAATCTTCTGTTTTATTTCTTCTGTTTATTCTTTTTTATTTCTTATTAAATTTCTTATTTTTTATTTCTTACTTTTATTTATTCTGTGTATTCTTTTTTATTTATTCTGTTTCTTCTTCTTTATTAATCTTCTGTTTTATTTCTTCTGTTTATTCTTTTTTATTTCTTATTTTTTTTTTTATTTAATTCTGTGTATTATTTTTTTATTCTGTTTCTTCTTCTTTATTAATCTTCTGTTTTATTTCTTCTGTTATTCTTTTTTATTTTATTAATTTCTTATTTTTTATTTTCTTACTTTTATTTATTCTGTGTATTCTTTTTTATTTATTCTGTTTCTCTTCTTTATTAATCTTCTGTTTTATTTCTTCTGTTTATTCTTTTTTATTTCTTATTTTTTATTTCTTACTTTTATTTATTCTGTGTATTCTTTTTTATTTATTCTGTTGCTTCTTCTTTATTAATCTTCTGTTTTATTTCTTCTGTTTATTCTTTTATTTCTTATTAAATTTCTTATTTTTTATTTCTTACTTTTACTTATTCTGTGTATTCTTTTTTATTTATTCTGTTTCTTCTTCTTTATTAATCTTCTGTTTTATTTCTTCTTCTGTTTCTTTTAATAATAAAACAGGGAAAGTTTCTTTTAATAAATAACAATGAAATGTCATTATTTTTCTTATAATATTTTATACATAATAATAATAGCATAATTTTATACCTGTTATGTTCGATAATATATTTTTCATGTTAAAAATAACAGAATCTATTAATCTTTCTTTTTTCACTTTTAATATATTTTAAAACTCTTCTTATGAAACATCTTTAATATATATTTTATGTTAATTAAAAAAAATATATATACTTAATTTTTTTTAACTTTTTTACAACTTTTTATTTTTGTATTTTTAATTATTATTATTTTTTGTTAAATTTAGATTAAACTCCTTTGAATATATAAGTTTATACTGTTTTTTGGAGTCCCCACATTCTGACCACTCGGCATTGTGGGTTCCAATATTTTTGTTGAACTGCTGTAAAAATATATGTTTATATAATATATGTCAACTATTTTCGTTTATATGTTAAAATACTTATTTTTTGGAAATAAAAACTTTTTTGAATTTGAATTTCAACATATATAAATATTCGATATTATAGTTAATAAATAGTAAATTTAATACAATATTTTGTCACAGTTTTTATGATTTTTTTGTATTAAGTATTATTTTATTGAATTAGGGAAATTTTCTTAAGCTGTGGGCCCTTTTTTGGGTTTTCTTGTAAACGTTTTTGCCATATAAAGGAAATGTTGCTTTTGTTGAGTTTGTACTAATTTATTAATATTTAAATAATTTATAGATTTTTTACTTTTCCTTATTTATACCGTAGGTATATAAGTAAAGTATTGTTTTTAACATTCTTTTTGTTCCCTTTATCCATAATAATGTATTTAAAAGACACTATAGGGAATTCTAAAAAACACACTCCTTACTCCATGTACTAAACTATATAATTTTATCCCGGCATAATTTTAACCCTTTTTTATCCCTTTTTTATTAATTTTTATACTTTTATATCGATTTAATTCATTAATTTTAATCTTATTTTAAGTTTGTTTTATCGTATTCTAATATTTTATAGTTTTAAAATCATATTAATCGTTTGTTTTCGTATCATTGCGTTGCTTGTTGTACTTCGTGCTTGGACAATCTGTAACAGTTTTGAAAGGGTTTTTTTTTACTTTATGACAACGGAGATTATTACTCTCTGATTTCTAAGTTTAAATTACAACCTGAATTTTATTACATGAATATGCCTCGATGACTAGGGGGCGAAATATAGTTTAGTACATGGAGTAAGGAGTGTGTTTTTTAGTATTCCCTATAGTGTCTTTTAAATACATTGTAAAGTATTGTGTTTGCAAAAAATTCTGAAACAGGGATGCGGTGGTCACCTATTCAGGTTACTGATGCTACTCAACTTGTACGATCTACCAAAACCCGTAGATATTCTTGCCGTATTGAAACGAAATTTGGTATTCTTATATTTGTATCAATTGGTACAGGTTTGAGTTAAAATGTATTTCAACTCCATTGGAATATTTCTTCATTTTGACATTTTCTCATTTATGCCGTAGGTGTGTAGAAAATTATTTCTTGAACAAAAAATTCCGAAACCGTGTATTTATGCTAGAGAGTTATTATTTGTTGCATTAGACTAGGGCCACTCTTTGCTTGGCTTATGCCAGATTTAAAGTATAAGCTTCACTTTGTCATACAACTTGTACATTTTAACGACAAATATAGGTATTTATTTATTTATTTCAATGTTACTTTTTTTTACTTTCTAGTCGCCTAATGTTAATTTATTTACGTAAGTTTTATGTATCATAGAATTCAAGAAATGAGTGCTAGAGGAATTCATCATAATCAAAGTAATAAAATAAGTCTTTCCACAGGTATCAAAAATTTATTTAAAATAAAGCATAACCGGCTTTTAACCAACTAAAGGTCATCATCAGTGCCTAACAAACAAATAAATAAATTTTTTAATACAGTAAGAAAATAAACATAGTATATATATATATTATAATATATATATATATATATTATATATATATATACGTGTGTGTGTGTGTGTGTGTGTGTGTGTAATATATATATATATATATATATATAATTATATATATATATATTATATATATATATATTATATATATATATATATATATATATATATATATATATATTATATATATATATATATATATATATATATATATATAATATATAATATATATATATATATATATATATTATATATATAACACCTTATCAGCTTTTGTTACCTCGTTCCTCCATCCTTTAAGAGCAGCTGAGCACATATTCTTACTTCTACAGTCTCTCAGTACATTATCTACTCGTTCAGATCTCTCAGCATAGTCTCTATAGGCAGGGTTCAGAGTCACGGCGTTCTTAGACATGTGAAATACTTCAGGGTACTCGTACAGAACCTGCAAATAATTGACAGGGTCTTCAAAGTACCAATAAAAAAATTCTAGTGCGGTGGTCACCATTTCTGGCGAATTCCCTTTGGGATTCGTGTTCCCATGCATAACATCCTACTTGTTACTAATGGTTCTGGTTTATGCTTTATAATCTAATCAGTTACTTAATTATCTAGCACTTCTCGTAACTCATTTTGTATGTATTTATCAAAGGAAGTGTGCATAATTATCCATTTGGTGCACAACCAACTCCCCACTTGAAATATTTGGATTGCATATTAGGATTTCCAGATATTAACTTCCGTTTTTTTGGTGTCACTTTAAGTGGTTATATTGGCTTCAGACCAATTTTAATTTTGGATTCAGCCCCCCCCAAAAAAAAAACATAGAAAACGACACCCTAATCGAAATTTTTTTTTAACGACCATGGTTAAAAAATTATATATAGAATGGAATCATTTTTAAAGGTGATAAAATGTCCTATGAAACGAGTGTTTAATCGTCGAAATCGGATAACTACAGTCAAAGTCATGGCTATTTATAAAATATCAAAAAAATGGTAAATTTATGTGAAGTTAGCGAATTACTATAAAAAATTGAGTTTCTATGCATTTTTTTGAGTTCTTATGCACAAAAGTGTCCAAATTTTTAATGGCAATTAAAAATGTCCAAACTTTTAATGGCAATTAAAAATGTCCTAATTGTTTTTAAAAACAATTAAAAATGTCCAAGTTTTTAAATGGCCATTTAAAAACTTAGCTAAGAGAAGCTGCTGCCAACCCCTCTCTTGAAAGAGAAAAAAAATTCCCTACTTCCATAACTCCTGTAGGGAAATAACCTCCTTCCTGGCATTCGTTCACTTCGTTTGTGCTTCTTCTTGTGTTTATTATTTCCCTTCACAATTCATTTTTTTCCACATTTGCATACTTCCTAAATAATAAAACTACACAAAAGAAATGTAGAAACATCGCCAAGAAAACACGGGTAACATAACCTGATTTGTTTACAAAGTTTTTTTCCCCGCTGCCTTTTTGTATGGATTTTTTTTTTTTTAGAATCGGTGGTGCCTAAACTGAGCTGTCAAGATTTTTAAATTAGTCGATACACTGTAGTAATCCAATTTCGATGAAAAAACACTGGTTTTATATGAACATTTTATCACATTTAAAAAATATTCCCTTCATGTTTTGCACACAACCTACAGGGAACCATTTATTGCAAGAAAACTGGCATCTGTGCAATTTTTTAATATTTTTTGAGCGAGTGCATTCATATGAAGGGCTCCACTCTGGATATGCAGACTATGCTTTTCCTGCATAATTAAAGGTATATTTTCAGAAAAATTTGGTTTGAAGTAGTACAAAATGAGTCACATTTTTTAGGCCTGGTTCTTGGGGCTATATAAGTGTTTCTGTAAAAACAAACCCATAAACTTTATACCTTGAGAATATCAGGGCGGATAAAGCCGACTTGATATCCATCGACAAGAAAAGGTACGCAGTCTCCTTTGTGCAGACCTGAAATAAATAAATAAGAATAAGAATACTTCTATTTACTATAACAGGGGCTTTGGTTTAGCTTGGTTATGCTACAATGAACTCACAACATATTTGAAGGATGTGTTCATCCAGAGTTAAAACAAATAATCACAGGGTCAAGCTAACATCCACAGATGTTCTTTTAGCCTTGAAGATACGTAAATAAAGCAGTAGGGTCATTCTATGTCAAATGAACACAAAAAAGTACATTTTTGGACTTGATGTTCCTGATTTTAATATTAATTTAGCCGATAGAAAGGCACCATAGAAGGAAGAAAAAACCCAGATTTTTGGCTCATTTGGTGCAGCCATATATTGCCATAGTAGGGTGGTGAATTTTCCAAAAAATAGTTATTTATGCCATAAGGCTGAGAAGTGTGTCTAAGCGAGTCGGGAAAAATTGCCAAGACATAAAGACATTCTAAGCCGGATGGCATACACTATTTTTTTTGAGGTAGCACTCATTAACTAAAGCACTCATTAAACTGCGCTATATACTTAATTGAAAAAAAAAAAACTTCCAATTATTATTAACTCCATATTATCGTCGTCATTAAATTCATCCATAGCTTCACACATTTACTCAAAAATGTAAAAGCTTTACAAATAAACACACAAAAATTGTCAATTAGAACACCTTTTAAAAATGAAAAAAAAATTAGTCTACGAACAAAAACAGAAACAAAAAGAACGTTTTTAAAGAAAACTCATGAAGGTTTAACACAGATTGCTTTTTGAACACGCTACATTACAGTAAAGGCGGCAACATATGAATTACTTTTACGTCCTAGGAGTTTTTTTACATTCATTATTGTCCTCGGAGGTGAAAAGTACTAAATAACCTCCTAAGACAATAATGATTGGCTTCTCATCCTAAAAACGGTCCAATAAAGTGCTCAATTACGTACTACCTCAAAAAAATGTAATTTTTCAACATTTCTTTGACTATGAAAATGACTGTATCTAAAATTCTGCATAGGAAATGATTTTTATTTTGGTGGCGTTTGAAAGCTTAAACTTGGCCCTTTCAAATAGATTCTACATATTTTTGGATAATTAGTAGGAAGTTTTTATTATGAACTAATGTAAAATAAAAATGCTAATACCTCAAAAAGCCAATTCTTAAAATTTTTGAAAAAATTCCTAAAAAGAGCTTAAACTGTTAGTAAAATGTCCACAAAGTTTCATTATGGTACCACTATGGGATTGGACGCAGTAGCGAATAACGTGTGTCAAGGTGTGTCAAACTGTAAAAAAAGTCACTTTTTTGCAATTTCTATCAAAGATTATGTAATAAATCTTAACTGTGATAGCTCTAGGATTTTTTTTCAAAATTTTTAAAAATTGGCCTTTTTAGATATTAGCATTTTTATTTTACATTTGTTCATAAAAGAAACTTGTATCAAATTATCCAAAAGTATGTAGAATCTATTTGAAAGGGCCAAGTTTAAGCTTTCAAACACCACCAAAATAAAAATCATACGCTATGCAGAATTTTAGATACGGTCATTTTCATAGTCAAAGAAATATTAAAAAATCACATTTTTTTGGAAAACTCACCACCCTACTGCAGCAATATGGCTGCACCAAATAAGCAAAAAATCTGGGTCTTTTATTCCTTCTATGGTGCCTACCTGTCAGCTGAATTATATTAAAATCGGAGATATCACGTGTTTTTACCTGTGTTGATTTGATATGAATGACCCAGTAGTTATGTCAGTGTGAGTGAAAACCAGGAAAATGTCCAATTAGATTAGATTAGATTAGATTAGATAAAATTTTCATTGTCGAGGACCCTTAAACAGGGTATGATAATAGTCAAAATAAAAAAAATAATTTAGAATTTAAAAACTCATCTACTGAGTAGAAACAATTTTCTTTGAATACTTTGCAAATGCATGCTTTTAACTTGTTTGTTTCTAACAATTTTATATTCTCTGGGAGAGCATTATATAATTTACTACAGCAGTGGTTTACACTATTCTGGCTTCTCAACACTCTACATTTCTTTACCATCAGGTTATTTTTAAATAGACTATACTTTGATGAGCAAACATCTACAGATGATTTTAAGAAACATTTTCTTTTAGCCTTAAAGATATGTAAATGAAGCAGGAGTTATGTCAGCGAGAATGAGTGATTAATATATGCAAAGTCATACATTATTCTCAACGCAAATTTCTATGAAACAAATATTGGCTTTTTGTGCATTTTTTGGGTCATTTAACAATCGTCATAACTTTAGTAGTAGTTATATGATATTGACGAAAAACACTCTACTTATGGGAAATTTTATCAGCTTCAAAAAATGTTCTCTTCATGTTTTGTACTTGACCTACAGGGAACCACTTATTACAAGAAAACTGGAATTGGTGCAATTTTCTAATATTTCCAGCAAGCTCATTCATATGAAGAGCTCCACTCTGGATAGGCAGACTATGCTTTTCCTTTATAATTAAAGCTATATTTTCAGAAGGCAGATAGGAAGAAGGTATATTTTTCCGAAAGGTATATTTTCAGAAGGCATATAGGAAGAAGGTATATTTTTCCGAAAGGTATATTTTCAGAAGGCATATAGGAAGAAGGTATATTTTTTCAAAAGGTATATTTTCGGAAACATTTGGTTTGAAGTAGAACAAAATGAGTCACATTTTTTCAGGCTTGGCTCTTGGATTATAATATTTTGTCTTATAGTAGTGGATTTACCTTCGGTATGTACTTAGTATTGATATTATTAATAAATTTGAGCACTGACTGATCTTACCTAGACCTGTTAGGTATGTTAGAATAATACTTATATAGAAGAAAGTATAATAATATAGGAATATAGGACTATAAACACAATGGAATTCCACTGATAACACGAAAGCCAGTTAACTTGTGGTTTTAAGTAGGGGTACCACCCTAACAAGAACAAGTTATTTTATAAATGTGTTATAAATATGCACTAATGAAGAAAGTAATGTAAAGATTAAAGGAAAGTAATATAATAATATAAAAAAACTAACTAAGTAATTAATAAAATCAGTCTTACATTGCAAAAGGGTAGCAAAATACAAGAATCTACATTTAATTAACAAGGACTACATTTAACATAATTTTAACTAAAAAAAAGTTCAAATAAAATTTAAAACTCTTAAAAAATGTAATGCAACAATATTTTTTATTAGTATTTTATGAATAATCGATCAAATTAATAATAAAACATAATAATGCAGCAATTGGAAGTATTGCCAACTTTGTTATAAGAAAATTGTATATTGTTAAGGTGGCAGCATTAGTTATGCTTCTTCTATTCGCGATTCAAAGAGATAGTTGTAAGGTTGGCAATACCAATGGCGGGAAAACGAAAGGGTGATCAAAAAAATTTTTATCATAGGATTAGCATGGGAGCCGTTGAAAATTCTTCTTTTATTCCTTTATCGTTCGTTAATTTGTGATAAATGTGATGAAAAGTATTAGAACGACCATCGGTACTAAAAAAATTGCAAATATTTCGTAGATAAATATTTTGATAATTCCAGGATTTTAAATATAGAATCAGGCTCTTATCACTACAGACTTGGATTCGTCCGATTTAACCCAGAAATAATAAAACCTAAACGGATAATTTAAACAAACATTTTACAAAAAGTGAATTTATTGAGTTATTAATTATTTTAGTGCATAAATAAAAATGATTAATAAATTAAAACACCATTTCAGTGAAAATCGGCTTCTTATCAGTTAATTTAAATACCTGTTACAACTAATTTAAACAATTTAATGCAATTAAATGGTAATTTTGTGTGTTTGTGCAAACTAAAATTATTTAAAAGTAACATCAATTAACAATAAATAAAATAAAACACTATATTATGATCTTCACCTTCTTATCACTCAATTTAAATACTCGTGACAACCCATTAAAACGCTATTTTTCAATAAAATTGTGATTCTACTGAGTTCATACGCCCTAAAATTAGTTAAATTAAAGCACTTTGATACAAAATTTAAAGAAATAATCGTCACAAATAAGAAAAACCAGAAAATCCCCATAAGGCCTTTAACAACGATCACCCTTTCGTTATCAATTTCTTATCAGCGACGGTGGCGCTGCTACGGACTTTGAATCGCGAATACATAGTATTATTACAAGTTACAACCGAAAAAATATTTTTTTTGTTTTATACAAATTTCAGTCACACAATATAACCTTCATCAATGACAGGCAACATGACATTGGGCATAACCTCATCTATAATTACAATAGTTGCTAAAAGCAGCCTTAACGACCAAATCAGTCTTCATTTGACATTTCCTGTCATATCGAAAGCTCAAAATACATGAGTAAAGTCACTTGTTGATTCTATTTCACTAATAATAGATTTGTTGTGCTTTATTAGTCTGTCATATTACTGGTTTATATAAGTGGCAAACTGCCATGATATAAGCCAATTTTCTAATGTATTAGAAAAAATACTTCATTTGTTTAAATCATTTTATACATGTCAATCAATGACATAATGTTTTGTTTGATATAGCATTATGTCAAAACATTATGATATATGTCGATTAATAAAACCAGAACTAATACAAATTATGCAATGAAACTACATTTGTTTGTGAATCTTACATTGTAGTATATGTTAAAAAAATTTCAGCCCAATCCTTAACCACGCCAAGGAGTATAACCACTGGGTGATTCCTCCTATCAAGACTGCCAAGTTACTTTAACCAGCATGAGCACTATGTCAATTACATTTATTGAAGACAATAATCAATAAAGTTAAAAAAAGTTCAATCTAAACGCTATATGAAGATTAATGATTTTCTGAAAAGTTTGTGGGGTCATTTTTGTGGATTAATGACGTCACATATATTTCATAAACAATGGGGTTCAGGACAATAACAATGTTGATATTAGTACCAAGTTTCATTGCGATCGGAGAAAGTTTTCGCAAGTTATTGTGTCCCATAAAAACGTCCAGGGTGCAAAAAACTAAGTACATGCATACATACACACACACACACACACATATATAATATATATATATATATTATTATATATATATATATATATTCTTAATCAGTGAGCCCCCCCCCTTCCAAAAATCCACCCCCCCTCCATAAGCTCATTTTCTTCGAAAATTGCTAAATCATTAAAAAACAAAACTCAGGTTCGGAGGTACCCAATCCTGGCAAATTTCCTGGTAGCCAGGATATTACAGCGCACCTAGCGTAAGCCTGGTATGCTTGTCACTCATTATTTTGTTTTAAATACTGAATTCACTACTCAGAATCGTAATTCACACTTAACTTAGGCGCAACTTGTCAAAGAAGACACAGATTTAGTTAGAGTAGATGTCATCCATGTTCTCATAATAAACAAACAAAACAACTTACCATCCAAATAAAAACAGTTAAACTTCTTAGCAAGGTGTATAAGCCTATTGACTAGCGACTCCTTCACGGACATTTTCCCGCCTAAAAACCACCACGAAACAACTAAAGCACCCCTTTCGATTCAATCATAACTAAAATTTATGATTAATTATTAAAATAAAACCTTAAATTTAATTAATTATTGCCATTTTCAGGCAAAAATATTTATCAATACAAAAATTGATAACAAACTATTTTTCTTCTTCTTCGGGGGTTTTTTGTCTTAAAACTAATATGTGGGACAACTTTCTTTTTACTTTTCCTCACTTATACCGTATAAGTGAAATCATTGTGTTTGCTAAACATCTGAAGCCAGGATGTCACCTGAATTACCCGTTTCAAATTTATTTAAAGCCACTCAGGTGGTTTTTACAAAGTTTTCTGTTTTTTGCGTGTTCTAAAATACAGCTACTGTCGGTGTATTTATGCTGGAGAGTTGAAACTTTGCACAAAAATCAATTGATAGTTGTAGTTGTGCTATCTAGAAAAAAAAATTCTATGGCTTCAATAACCCGCAAAAATGACTAAGTAAAATTTTTGAATAATCATAGAACGCAAAAAAATGTTGCCATCGGATTAGCACAAGGATGTTGAATAAGGCGCGGTCGAATATCTAGAACGTTGGATCACCAACAAACTTTTTTTATAATTTTTTTTCAAAATTTTCAGTAATTAGC
The DNA here is from genome assembly GCA_018340805.1 of Microvelia longipes. Taxonomy (NCBI): domain Eukaryota; kingdom Metazoa; phylum Arthropoda; class Insecta; order Hemiptera; family Veliidae; genus Microvelia; species Microvelia longipes. The sequence continues at coordinate 133,178 of JACMZG010001919.1, forward strand.
CGTATTTGTGATAAATGAAGCCTATTTCCGTAATCTGCACGCTCTTTTGGTTAATCTCAAAGAGTATTTACATTCACTCAACAATTTATTTTTAATCTAACTTGGTACATACATAACTACTGTTAGACGTCAATGTTAACAAATATGACATGTCAAATATAACACAAAATATTGACGTCTAACAGTAGTTATGTATGTACCAAGTTAGATTAAAAATAAATTGTTGAGTGAATGTAAATACTCTTTGAATTAACCAAAAGAGCGTGCAGATTACGGAAATAGGCTTCATTTATCACAAATCCGGCTAATTACTGAAAATTTTGAAAAAAAAATTATAAAAAAAGTTTTTGGTGATCCAACGTCTAGATATTCGACCGCGCCTTATAAAGGGGATGACGCACTAAGTCGAATTGTCATTCAACAAAGTGACCCCATCGAAAATCAAAACATAGAGAAGAATTCAACACGAAACACACGTCAAAAAACAACTGCACATGCTTGGTACGAACTGCGCATGCTTATGATCCTTATAACAGCGCAGGTTTTAAAATTTAGAGGCAAACTTAACTCTCGATGGGTTTCCCATTGTTTTGCTTGCGAAGGTTATAAAACAAATTGAAAAAAAGTTCATACTTTTTAACTGTTTTGTTGTTAAATTGCTTAAAATTAACAACATTAAAGAAAATAAGAACATTACAACCAAAATTGAATCTTGAAAACTACAAAACATTTCACTAGGCTAAAAAAAGACAAAATATAACACTTTAACTTAATCTCTACAAAGTAAACGGTAAAGCTTCAATTACTCTCACTAAAGTGGCTACCTAGAGTCCAAAATGTAAAATATAAGCACAAATGACTTGACAAGCACCAAATGTAACAATAACGAAAGCACTGAAAAGTTGAGAAGCAAACTCGACAACCAAGAATTGTATAACAACTTAGCTACAAACCTGCGTTTGGCGTCTTTTTGAATTATAACCGAAGGGAAGGAAGTTTGCTCCTATTTCTCTATCTCATACACTTCCATGGGGTCAGAAATGTTCCTTAATACGTTCATCCCCTTTATTCAACATCCTGGATAGCATTTAGCAAGCATGTATCCATGCATAGAGATGTATAACTAGAGCAGTGGTTCCCAACCTTTTTTATACTTGGACCCCTAAAAATTTTGAACTACTTCCCGGACCCCCTATAGTAATATATATATAATAAATATATATATATATATATATATATATATATAATATATATATAATATATATATATATATTATATATATTATATATATAATATATATATATAATATATATATATATATAATATATATATATATATATATATATAAATATATAATATATATATATATATATATATATATAATATATATATATATATATATATATATATATATATATATATATATTATAACCTGACTCAAGGTGGGGCTTATCCTAACCCGAGTACTAGTGGCTATAAATGTCCTAACTAGACCAGTGGAGGTGGGAGGTTCTTAGTACTAATATGAAAAACAATAAGTTGATACAAAACAATTAATCATATATTGTAGCGAATAAAGACGCATAGGTATCTCGACTAACAATCATAAAAAAAATATCAACGGTATACAATAAGTTTTCTAATAACTAAGTGCGTAGAAAAATTGGCAATTAGAATTCATTCAATTATTTAACAAGTATAGAGTTTAAATACACTTCCAAATTAATTTCTTAAATTAATAAATTATATAAACTAATATAAGACAGAATTAACTAGTTGCTTAAATTGACTATAGATAATTGACTAATTATATTAATAATCAATAAACATCTCAAATTAATAATTATTCTAAATTTATAACATATATTAATATTTACAAATGTAGGAACTTAAATTTCATGCAAATGACTCAATATCTTAAGACTAATAAAGTAACAATAACATATATCTTATGGCTAACCTAAATTCACATAAATCGATGACGTATCAGGCAACCAAAACCTTAAAAAAAATGATAATCTAAAAGTAACTATAGAATCTAACTGCGCCGCAATTCCAACATGAATTAACGTAAAAGTTAAGTAATGCCTAAGCAAATAAAAATATAATAATATATCGTATAAGTGGAGTACCACACAGAATTTATCGACTGAACATATAGAAAAAATTGATTACATAATATTATAAATAATCCCACAAATGGCGAACTTTGACTAGTACAGTAAATAATTATAATCCTAACATAATTATAATTAAAAGAAATAATATAATAAATAATAATTGGCAAATAACATAACAATCGTAGGCCTACTAAAATAAATCTAAATAATAAGACATAAAATATCAACCTAAAATACTCAGGCTTAGGTTGGCTGGTTCAAAGGGAAAGGAAAGCTCGCAGGTGGCGGCGCCGGTGATCGTAATTAAACATCCAATAATACAGACAGAAAAATAAGGCTTCTTACGGCCATTATCACAAAATTTAATAACAGTCCATTTCTCCACAACACACATAAATAAGTCACTAACTTAACTCCAAACTTATAAAAAAAATAATTAAATTTAATTACAGACCCTGGATCGCTATCGCCATTGAACGCCTTTCTTTTTCCTCCAGACCAACCAAAATTAGCTTAAAATATAAAATTTACGTAATAAATTCGGACAATAAATCATAAAATTAAGTAAAAAATCGCATTAATTTACATATATTTCTATTTCTTACAAACTAATAAATAAATTCTAACTCTAGAAGAAAAGTCAGATTTCCTTGGGAAAAGTGCCACTGATTCGCCACTTCCCGGGAAATTCAAAATAAAACATAGATCTAGACGGGCGCAGGTCCCAAACTGAAATAAAGGTGCTGACCGTTCCTTACTCTAACCCACACAGTAACCTGACCGGCTATACCTGGATTCGCCTTCATTGTTATCCACATTGGCCGACGTAAACAAAACATCGAGAATAACCTTGCTACACAAGTTATTTCAAGCGACAGAAGTGAAATCCATTAAACGATGTTAAGTTATCAAGTTTGTGAAGTGATACGGTGTGTTAGTGAAAGTTCGGAATACAGTGATAAGCATAACCTGCTCCTTCTGATGGAAGTAAACAAACCAGTGCGGAGTGTTTAATGTAGGTTGACTTGTAAAAGGTGGCATCAAGCTCGACGTAAGTTATTAGTGATAACTGTAAATTCAAATACATTTACCAATAGAATAAAGGTTTCCAAATCGCTCTACGATGTCAAAATAACCTGGTACAGAACGTAAGGTACTGGTCCTAAAGTTTGCCTCATTACATCACCCTCCAATTCTAAGAGGGCAACCTCGATAAACGAGCTAACCTTGGGAATGATAATAGGGAAACGTCTTCACCCTAGCGAGGGCCGTCGCAGGGACTTTAAAGGAAAAGATCTTGTGGCCCATGATACCAAAGGAAAATATAAGGAAGGTAAGGAAAAGAATAGACCTGAGTAACTAAATGACTAACTAAAAGATAAGGTGATATAGTTAGATAGGACTGATATACATGATAATAGTGATGATAATTGACTAAACATACAAGAGATAGGTAGATAAATTTAAAATCCTAACCTAAAGTAAAGCTTAATTAACAGAAAAAAAGGTAACTACAAAAATTATCAAAAAAAAATAAGAAAAGCAAAACTAATCCGAGTTATCAGGTGGAACCCAAAGTTTTAAATCTTTGGTATGCCAGCGCCCTTCTTTCTTCCCGCCTTCACCTACTAACTCATATAATCTCGGTGAGATGACTTTAGTAACGGTGAAAGGACCGGTGAAATTAGGAGCTAACTTGGCAGAGAAGTTGGCAGCACCTGATGACAAAACATGATTTCTTCGCAGAACTTGATCTCCTACAACGAAAGTCTGGGGTCTTCTCCTAAGGTTGTAGTGATGGGCTTGTTTGTCACTCGCCTCCTTGAGGTTTTCAGAGACCAACTCCATAACTTCTTTTAACTTAGACAGACGACCTAACCATTCTTCCGTAGTCCTCGGCTGGATCTTGTCACTCTTCTCGATCTCTCCTAATATAGACTTAGGCTTAGGTGGATCTCGACCCATCAGAACGTAAGCCGGTGAAAACTTCGCTGAAGTGTGAACTGCGGTATTTAAAGCGAAACGGAACTGAACAAGGTACTGATCCCAGCTCTTATGATTCTTATCAACAAAAGAAGACATCATCGCCTTCAGCGACCGATTTACCCTTTCCACAGGATTAGCCTGAGGGTGATATGGAGGTGTCTTGTAAAGGTCATGTTTATTGTTTTTACCTTTGATTGATAAGGTGTGAGTGAGAGAGGGGCGCATCTACACGTATGCTAGGCCTAGAAAAGATTAGTCGTTAGGACACCGTGATTAAGGGCCTGGCTACTCGCTATTCTCGTTTTATTCCGAACGAATCCGAAGATTCGCGTAATTTATATTATTATAATCGTTACGATTATTTCGTTTTACCCGCGTAAGGTGCACCATTTTGTTTATTTTTTTTGTTCTAATTGTTTCATTTAATATTGCAGAGATCTGTAAGTTTACTTTTATCTTTTTATAATAAATTCTGCATTTTTTTAACTATTGTGTTTGCTTTCAGCAACCCATTAAGTCCCTGAGGTGCTTGATCAATTTTAGATTGATCAAGATTTCATTATTAACTTTTACTTATTTTTCTTTTTTGGCTTCTAAACCTTCGGCAGGAAGGTAGAGCCGTTACATTGGCCCCCCAACTCTGAGGCAAACACGGTGGTTAATTTGTTTTTTTTTTTAGTTCTTAAATTTATTTACGTAGGTACATTGTATTTTTATGTCAGTAATACTAAATATTTTATATTTAAATTTAATTATTTATATATTTACAATATACTTAGGAAAAAAAATCTTCTCGGACGCAGTTGAGGTTAAGCAGTTTCCGATTTAAAAGTTTGTCCTGTTATTATTCACTTGCTTATAATTTTATTGTTTTATGTCTCTAAGATTTTTACTAAACAAACATGTCGTTCTCTAATGTCAATTCCAATAGAGGACCTTATAAAGCTAATAAACCCAGTAAAGGTAATAATAATGCTAAAAATGGCCTAGGCAGTAGCTCTGGTTCAGTGAGTAGTGGTAGTGGTAACAATAACGGCAGTGATAAAAAAGATGTATCGGACGCCGCAAAAACACCTATTTCATCCAGTACACCCATCCCTCAGCCTCCACCCGTACCTGATTTGTTCGAGCCCATACCTCTTACCCCAATGCCTACGGAGCCCATACCTGTAGAAACACCACCGGGGACGTCACCTACAGATCCGCCTGCACCTCCAAAGTCACCGGTAGACTTAGCCGACTTATCAAACATGATATTAGAGTCGGAAAACAGGCTAGGCAGACAGATACAATTAGCTTTGGCCCATTCGTCAAGTATGATGAATACGTTTAAAAGCGCTTTAGAGTCGGACCGAAGGATTTACGACGAAAATTTTAAAATATTAAAAGAAAACGTAGAGAAGGTTCGTACTAATTTAGGTAACCATGTGTCACAAAGTAACGCACAAATAAATAACGTAATATGTCAGGTTACGAGTTGTAATGAAAGAGTTGGCAGTCTGAGAACCTTTTGTGAGGATACTTGGGGATCTTTGTACCAAGATATTGATAAGAATAGTAAGGGCATTGAAGCGAATAAGGCATCAATAAGTACTAATAGTGCTACATTATCTCAACTTACACATGACTCGACCCATACCAAAACTGATTTGTCTCAAATTTCCGAAACAGTGCGCCTATTGGAACAACGAGTCATGACTATGGGCCAGTCAAGGCAGGTCACATTACCTAGTCTTCACGGAATGGTTAGCGGATACCCGGAAAATAAATTATTAAAATTTAATGGCGACAGAGATGGAGCAAACCCGGCTCTTTTTATCAAGTCATTAGACAACTATTTCAGATTAAATTTAACTCTGGAAACGGAAAAGCTTAAATTTATACCCCATGTCCTAACTAATAGTGCTTATATTTGGTGGTCAGTAATTTCGGTGTCGGTAGATAATTATGAATCGTTCAAAACGGAGTTTCTAAATAAATATTGGGACCGGCGCGCTCAAAGAAATTTATACGAACGCCTCGTGAGTGGACGGTACGATTATAGTAAGAAAAAATCTAGAGAAGAATATGCAACCAAACTATACGCTGAAGCAAGCGAACTTCGCCCTAAACTTAGCGAAGAAGAAATAGTTGGATATTTAGCCGAGCACTTCGAGCGTGGCGTGGAAGCAGCATGCATGAGTCGTAATATTACCACTTTAAATAAACTGAATTCAGTATTACGTATGTATGATGATGGATTTAGGAGAGGTACCCGTATTGATAAAACTAAAGACGGCGAGAGAAAAGATAGCCTTGATAGTAATAGGGGAAGCCAGACTTATGATAAAAGAAAGTCTGAAAAACCATATATAGTGAACGAAAATAAAACTTGGCAAAAGAAGACCGAAAAGAAGGTAGTAAATAATATGGAAATAAAAAATGCCAGCGACGATGATGTTCAGCCCGATGGTCATGATTTTGAGGATCAGAGCCTAGAGGATCCGGAAAACTACTAAAGGTTGTACCGCAAGACGGAGGCGCGCCACCGGTGGCGAGCGATACAACCATTTGTCTCCACGAGAATAATAGTAAAGCAGTAGTTCAGATCGAAAACGTCAGCGTTGAAGAAGAAAACAATATTAACCGGTCTCCATTCTCATATGAAAATCCGGGAGATTATCTATTGGAAGAATATGACACAGTTAAAGTGCCGCGGTTTCCTAAGTGTCCGGTAATCGATGCAAAAATATACTCGATCGACGCGCGCGTTTTGTTGGATAGCGGAAGCGAGGCTACATGTATATCAGAGACTTTTTGGAGCGATTTATGTAATTACAAACCCGATAATAAAATTCCTACGTTGCCTCTTTTAAAACAAGGATAATTAGTGCTTTAGGTAGTAAGTCAAAAGCCATAACTCGCCAAGCTTGGATACAGATTGAGATTGGAACAATAGTTCAATATTTAGGTGCTATAATAGTTCCCAAGTTGGTAAGGGATATGATTTTAGGCGTCGACGCTTTAAATAAATTAGGCGCTGTTATTGATTTCGAGAAGGGCAATATCACCTTTCGTAAAGAAAATAACGAATACGTGGCCGCGTTCAACGAATATGTAATGAACACTTCTGAATTAGATCACAAAAACGAAAATAATATCCCAGTTTCTTCTATAGAGCGTGAGTGTGTGCCGGATGACGAAGCTATTTCACTCTCAGATGAAGAGAATACCAAACTTAAAACATTATTGGATTGGTATGACGTCATTTTTAGTGATAGGCCCGGTAGACTCGATAGCTATGAACACGAGATAAAATTATATCCTGACAAACCGTTTTGTAAATTATCGTATCCCGTACCTATAAAATTTCGTGATAAGGTTGCTGATGAAATAAATAGGATGCTTGAGGCCGATATAATAGAACAGTGTTACAGCGAGTACATTAATCCTCTGGTTCCCGTTATTAAAAAGACAGGGGAGCTTAGACTTTGCGTAGATTTAAGAGCTCTAAATAAGGTTATCACGCCTCAGTATGAATCCCCTCCCCCCATAGATTATATTTTGGCTACATGTAAGAAAGCGACACACATCTCTCAGATAGATATAACGAACAGTTTCTGGCATATTAAGTTAAAAAAGAATCTCAGAAATACACTGCTTTTACTTACGATAACAAAACCTATTGTTTTAAAGTTTGCCCTTTCGGTTTATCCACCTCTTTAGCGGGACTTATTCGAGGGCTTAATATAGTTTTAGCTGGTTTGGAAGGCAAAGTTTACGTTTTTGTAGATGATGTACTTATAATAAGTTTCGGAACCTTTGAAAATCATTTAGAATTGTTAAAGTTGATATTTGAACGATTCTTAAAACATAACTTCAAAATAAAAAAAAGTAAGTGTAGATTTTTCAGAAAAAAAGTATCCTTTCTGGGCCATGTTATAAGTGAATCTGGAATAGAACCTCAGTGGGAAAAAATAACTGCAATACAAGAGTTCCCAAGGCCTAAGAACCAAAAACAGTTACGCGCTTTTCTAGGATTTTTAAATTTTTACCATAAATTTACACCAAACTTTGCTGAAGCTACCCAACCCTTGCTTAAACTTTTAAGGAAAAACGAGAAATGGTTATGGGATCAACATTGCGAAAGTGCGTTCATTAAATCTAAACAAATATTTAAGAACTGTGTTATACTGCATTTCCCGGATATGAAGTCACCATTTTACATAGAGTGCGATGCCTCTAATTTTGCGATTTCATCTGTCTTATACCAGTTAGATTCTTTAGATCAAAAGAGAATTATTTTGTGTGTTAGTAGGGTTCTTCGAGGAGCAGAATTGTCATATAACACGAGTGAAAAAGAACTTTTGAGCGTTCTTCAAGCAGTAAAGAAAAGTCGTGTATTTATATTGGGAGGTGAAACCATTTTAATGACGGATCATAAGGCCCTAACCTTTCTTAATAACTGCCGTTTAACGAGTTCTAGGTTATCTCGATGGGCCCTGGCTCTACAAGAATACAACATCAAACTGAAATATATACCCGGGCGTAATAATATTGGCGCGGACTTATTAAGTCGATACGTTCCAGGGCTGAATGAAGTCACCCGAGATGAGGGTGATATTTTGTTAGCAGGTATACTAAAACCTGATTCTAATATCCTGAAGGGACTCAAAAAACTAGGGGATTTACAGATAAAAGACCCAGTCCTTAATCCTATTATTAAAGAGGTGAGAAAGGGTTCAACAGATAAATACAGTATGATAGACTCCATATGTGTTATAACCTATGGAAGGTATACTTACCGGAAGAATTACTTGATGCACTTATTTTAAATTCTCATGAAGTTTATGCTCATGTGGGCGCACGTAAAACTTTTTCGCTCATTTCCGAATCTTTTTACTGTAAAGGGTTATTATCTAGAGTGAAAAAACTTTTATCTAAATGCGATGTATGTCAGCGATGTAAATCTACAAATAGGTATTTGCAAGCACCCATGCAGAACATAACTCCGCAAAATATTAACGAGATCCTATCGGTCGACTATTTTGGACCTTTAGTATCTTCCAAGTTCGGATATCGATATTTGCTGGTCACCCTAGATGTTTTCTCTAAATTTGTAAAAATATACCCCGTACGTAGAGCCACTGCTAGAGTAACAATTAAAAAAATATTCGAAGACTATGTGCCTAAGTATGGCAAACCTAAGAAGCTTCTATGCGACAGAGGAAGTCAATTTACATCCAGGATATTTGTAAATAGATGTGAAGAGGAAGGTATTATATGGACCGCAACGTCTATTCGCCACCCACAGGCTAACCCCGTGGAGAGGGCTAACCGGGAGATCGGAAGACTATTCCGTACGCTTACTCGTGAAAAACATTCTGGTTGGGCAAAATGGATTGAAGATATCGAAAACGCCTTGAATCAAGTCGTCCATGATACCACGGGTCGCCCCCCAGGAAATCCACCTGGGAGCCAAACCTTTGCGATTTTGGGAAAAATGGATACCGATCAAACAAAGGGAGTCCTTAAGTAGAGACGCGGTATTGTCTTTAGTTCGTTCTAATATCGAAAGGAAAGCTAAAAAAAGGTCCGCAAGACACGCCAAAATTCATACTAAATTTACAAAGTTTATTGAAGGAGACTTGGTTCTCGTCAAAGCCTGTAATTTATCTGATGCTGATAATAAGATAATAAAAAAATTTATGGCCCTATATAAAGGCCCTTTTAAGATAAGTAAAATAGCGGGACCGGATACTTATGAATTATCCGATACCAAAACCTACAATGTATTCGGGGTGTACCATGTGAGTAATTTAAAAAATATTGCTTTTAACCATCAGTGACAAGAATTTCAATATAATATTTGTTTCATTGTGAAAAAGTGTTGTGAATATATATGTGGAGTGTTTAAATTTATATCAAAATATAGTGTATCGTTAGTGAACTTAAACCTATCGTGATTGATTTTTTTTTATTAGTTTCTTTTTTGTTAATTATTGCCATATATTTTTAGCATTTTTATTCCTTAAGCTTGCATTTATTTTTCCCCTTTTTTTTATTTGGACCAGGAGACATGTAGTATAATTTGTTATAATCATTATTGTGCTTTGAGAAGATTTGTTTTTTTTTTTTTTTTTATTTTACTTAAATGAAGTTTAATTCCATTCATTGATTTTTTTTGATTAGGCCGTTTTTAACGGGCTCCTGCTTCCGCGAAACTGCGATGTGAGTATTAATTATCCTGCCAGCCCATGTGTCCTATACATGGTAATTAGTTTTTGCTTTAAGGTCGATAATATATATACGATAAGTTATGTGTTATACAGTTAAATGGGACTTGATTTTTTTTTGTTGATTTAATCTAGTAGTGATTATCAGTGAACTTTAAAGTATTATAAACCTTTTTCAGGGATTTTTGTTGCGATTATGGTATTTATAGTTTTATTTAATTCGACGACAAATCGCCCTGCTTTTTTTGGATATCCTTCACCCCTTGCTGAAGTCTGGAGGGCCTCATGGAAAGCTCACCAGTCTAGGAATATGTTTGCTCCTTCCGGACCGATCGCGGCCACAGCCCTGTATCGAAGTCGTCTTCACCGCCTCCTTTCTTTATTGCTCCGACCTGAAACTTATGTTGTCATGCCGGACCAAGGAGGGCCTATGTAAAGGTCATGTTTATTGTTTTTACCTTTGATTGATAAGGTGTGAGTGAGAGAGGGCGCATCTACACGTATGCTAGGCCTAGAAAAGATTAGTCGTTAGGACACCGTGATTAAGGGCCTGGCTACTCGCTATTCTCGTTTTATTCCGAACGAATCCGAAGATTCGCGTAATTTATATTATTATAATCGTTACGATTATTTCGTTTTACCCGCGTAAGGTGCACCATTTTGTTTATTTTTTGTTCTAATTGTTTCATTTAATATTGCAGAGATCTGTAAGTTTACTTTTATCTTTTATAATAAATTCTGCATTTTTTTAACTATTGTGTTTGCTTTCAGCAACCCATTAAGTCCCTGAGGTGCTTGATCAATTTTAGATTGATCAAGATTTCATTATTAACTTTTACTTATTTTTCTTTTTGGCTTCTAAACCTTCGCAGAAGGTAGAGCCGTTACAGTCTTGACTAACTCCATGCCAAAATCTTTCGCTGCATCATTGATAACCTTATTGCTGAACTCAGTTCCATTATCGGTGAGAAGGTAACGAGGAGTTCCCCATCGGTAGATAATCAGGTTTTCTAACTCTCGGCGAACAGTCTCTGCATTAGCCTTGCGAACTGCCACCATCAACCCACTTAGAAAAATAAATCTTGAATACCAGAAGTACTGGTTCCTCCGACGAAATCGGAAAAGGACCCATAAAATCCCCGCAACTGTAACCCAAGGACCGTCAACAGAACGTTCACCAAAAACCAGCAGTCTTCTGAGGACCGGACTATGCAGGACAAGTAGCACACTTCTTACACATCTCCTTAACGTCTTCCAAAGACCAGGCCAATAATATGAACTCGAAATTCGGTCATAGGTCCTTTGGACACCTTGATGGCCGCTTTCTGGACGACAATGATTTTCCTCGAAGACAGGTTTCCTATTCTTAAGAGGCACGACTAATTTCCAACTCTCACCCGGAGAATCAATGCATTCGTCATCATCAAGAAAATTAAATCCATATATCGCATAATATATGTAAATTAAATTCATCAATCGCATTAATTTACATATATTCGTATTCTTACAAACAATAAAATTCTTAACTCTAGAAGAAAAGTCGATTTCCTTGGAAAGTTTGCCACTGACGCCACTTCCCGGGAAATTCAAAATAAAACTAGATCTAGACGGGCGCAGGTCCAAACTGAAATAAAGTGGCTGACCGTTCCTTACTCTAACCTCCACAGTAACCTGACCGCTATAGCCTGGATTCGCCTTCATTGTTATCCACATTGGCCGACGTAAACAAACCTCGAGAATAACCTTGCTACACAAGTTATTTCAAGCGACAGAAGTGAAATCCATTAAACGAGTTAAAGTTATCAAGTTGTGAAGTGAACGGTGTGTTAGTGAAAGTCGGAATACAGTGATAAGCATAACCTGCTCCTTCTGATGGAAGTAAACAAACCAGTGCGGAGTGTTCTAATGTAGGTTTGACTTGTAAAAGGTGCATCAGCTCGACGTAAGTATTAGTGATAACTGGTAAATTCAAATACATTTACCAGTAGATAAAGGTTCCACATCGCTCTACGATGTCAAAATAACTGGTACAGAACGTAAGTACTGTCCTAAAGTTTGCCTCATTACAATAAGATAAAATAATATAAATATATATATATATATAATATATAATATATATATATATAATATATATATATATATATATATATATATATATATATTAATAATAATATATATATTATATAATATATATATATATAATAATAATATATATGTATGTTATTAAATTTTGAAGTAACACACCACAAAAAAAAAATCTATTTTTTTTTACTTTTCATATAGTTTTTAAAATTGGCTCCCAGGACCCCCTAAAACTCATTTGGGACCCCCAAGGGGTCCAGGACCCTGGTTGGGAACCACTGTACTAGAGGGTACATAGCATATCTTAATACATTGAGAGGCCTGAAACATCTTTTTGGAGCTTTCAGGGGATCTGTGTAACCTCATTAAAACCTCCTCCTAGAGTAAGTTTAGGTTATAATAAATCAATTTATTTCAGCTTCATCCAATAGGACCCTTCTAGTAATTTATCTCTATGTAGCCATGTATAAGACCAACATGTGTGCCAAGTTTCATCTCATTATCAGCATTAGTTCAATTTTCATCAGATGACTTGTGTACGTATTAAGTATATACGTAATAAATAAGTACACTAAATTTTGTTTTAATATGACAAGTATATCTATGATATTTGTTGAATTATAAAAGTTAAGCAGCATCGAGCGTGGTTGGTAACTAGTTGGGTGACCGCTAGAAATAAAACAAATGAATTTACTATCTGAGGACGAGCTGAGCGAGTCCAAATACGTGTTGCAGTATAAATTTAACGACTGGTGAATCCTGAGGATGAGCTTAGCGAATCCGATGTGACGAGGAAAAGTTTCGAGGTACCCCGTACCCCATTTTTCGTGTTTGTTCAATAAATAATTCTTTAATACCTACAAATAGAAACGAAACTAGTCATATTTTTTCATAGCAAACATTCCTAGCCAAGGATCTTGAATAAAGGGGATGACGCACTAAGTCGATTTGCCATACAAACAAGTGACCCCATCGAAAACCAAAAAATTGAGAGAATTCAACACGAAACACACCTCAAAAACCAACTGCACATGCTTGGTACAAACTGCGCATACTTACAATTCTTAAAACAGCGCAGGTCTTAAAATAGAGGCAACTACGTCACAATGGTTTCCATTGTTTTATTGCTTGAGAGGTTATAACAAAAAACGCTTAATTATCACTCACTGAAGAGGCAAAGTGTTTCCAAAATTTAAAATTAAATAAGCACAAATGACTTAACAAGCACCATAAATGTAACAATCACGAGAAGCTCAGAAGAAAGTTGAGAAGCAAACTCGACAACCTTCCTACATAACCTGCGTTTGGCGCCTTTTATTCATTATAAAGGGTAGGGTAAGTTTGCTCCTATCTCTACAACTTCCATGGGGTCTGAAAAAGTTCCCTAATGCGTCATCCCTTTATTCAAGATCCTTGCATAACGTACGTGACTTCAAATCACGTGATGTCGAGAACCCCAAGGAAGAGACTAGATACTTGAACAGTAAGACTTTCGACTCATGGTGGGGAAATTAGGATTCGTCGACACTGCGCTGCGGGTACCTACCTTTCAATTGGTGGGCGTGTCTTGATTTCCCGCTTTTTGCCCACAGTCAGTTTGAAATTTAATTTTTATACTTTGTATAGTTATACTTGCTTAGTTACTTAGTGGTTCTCAACCTTTTTTACTCATTTTTTACTTTTAAGTACCTTGCGTGTATCATCGCCCCCCTATCTTATAAAGTGATAAACCAGTCTCCAAATTACCTGATAATTATCTTTGTATAGCCAATACATTATTTAATTGCTTGTTTAATATTCAAATTAAGGAAATTAAACAACTAATAACCTAATATTACACATATTAGTATATTTTAATAAAATTGAGTATTTTTATATACTGACTAGACCAAAAAAAGGATTTTAAGGCTTGTAGTGTTTACCTCCATTAGTTTAGCCACAAACGTCTTCTCTTTAACCCCATAATAATGAATCACGTAAATTTGTTTAAAAACTGTTTTGAAGACCCAATTTTTATACATCATTTATACGCAAAACTTAAAATAATATTTCCCTACATTTGCCAATAACTCCCATCATTACCCCAAACGTTACACTGCCCCCTTACTTGCCCCCCTACGTCTCAGTGCCCCCCTAAATTCATCAAGCGCCAATTATCTGCGAACAGTAATAAATCAAAACTAGCATTGTTGAAACTTATTACGTTGTGTAAATGTTTAAATTTACATTTTCTTTCACTGATATACACCACAGAGTAGCGCTCGATTGTGTTTGACAGTTCTTTAAATACGCTAACACAATGTTTTTACTTTACATTCTTTACTTTTTCTCTGAGCACCATTCTTTGAACACTTCATATGCTTTGACATACCACTTCTGATTTGCCAGGTAGTAGACTCTCTTTGGCATTTGTTAGCTATTTCCAAAACATCGGCGGGGTATCGAAAAGGTCGGCTATATCTTCGACGATATTTATCACAAAACGCTATAGAATAAACTAACTTTTAAACTGTATTAAATACGGGTTCGAATGATTAAAGTAGTGAATGACTTGACAAAAAAAAGATGAGATAATAAACCCAAGACAAAAAGTGTTGCCTTTATATAATCAATAAAATTTATTTCTAATAAAGATTAAAATTACAAATTGTTTTATTTTAATTTTAATTAGTTAAATAATGTAATTATTCATATATAAAATAAATAAATTCAATAGGCTTTTATTATAACTAATCATGTTTTAAAAAATTATCTATTAACTTTCTTTACCAGCAT
>JACMZG010000191.1:0-24336 GCA_018340805.1 Microvelia longipes
CAGTTTGATTTTGCTACTATTATCAAGATAAATCATCTAATTGAATCACAAATTTTGATCAATTGCAAAAAGTCGACACACCTCGTATTCCCGACCTCACAGCATTCACAGTACTACGAGGGCCTTAACTTGCCTTAACATTCCGAGATCAACGAGATGGGTTACCAATTAGTATAGCGTCGACATCTAAAATTCATAATTCGTATCAATCTTTTGATAGATGCATAAATAAATTTTAGTATTTCTATATATTAAATATCAACAAATTAATAACTGTAACAATGACATGTAATTATCGAAGAGAATTTCGAAAATATGGCTGGAACATTGAAAAATGATGTGCATATTTGTGAAAAATCAATTTTTATTGAAAAAATTGAAGAATTATTTCGAGTGCAATTAATATCAAAGTTCATGGAATTCAATGGGAATTCTAATGTGATCATGTCATGCTAGGAGAAGTCTAATGAAACGGACCGATCGCATAAGTCAATATTATTGGAAACATTCTTAAATTGATGGGAATTGAATCCATGATTTTCTTAATTGAAATTTGAAATAATATAAAGTTTTTAAAGAGCCGTCAACTATGTTGTACATTTTTTGCATTACCTTAATGATTCCGTTCGCTTTTTGCTACTATTATTCAAATAAATCAATCTAAAATTTGAACAAATTTTGATTCAATTGCAAAAATCGACACAGCCTCGTATCCCAGCTCAACGCATCAAGTACTAACGAGCCGTTACTTGCTTAACATTCCCGCGATCAAACAGAATCGGCGTGTACAAATTACATGAGCGCTCGACATCTAAAGTCAAAAATTCGTCAATTCTTTGAGAAATTTGCATTATATCAAATATTTTTAGTATTTCTTATTATTAAATATCACAATTAATAACTGTACAATGACATGTTATTATCGAAAGAAATCTTCAGAAAATATGGCTGATCATATTGAAAAATGTATGTGCATATTTTGAAAAAATCAATTTTTTATTGAAAAAATTTGAGAATTTATTTTCGATTGAATTAAATATCAAAGTTCATCAACTCACTGCACACTTCACATCGCGTGATACATGTCATGCGTGCACATCTCACTGAACCCACTCACACACTAATAATTAATGGAAAATTCTTAAATTGACCTGGAATGAAATCATGATTTATCTGGACAATTTGCTAAAAAATATAAAGCTTTTAAAGCGTCTCAAATAATGTTGTACATTTTTCTTGCACTACTATGCATTCACGTTTGATTTTGCTACTATCATTCAAATAAATCACTCTCATTGAATCACCAATTTTGACTTCAATATTGCACAACGTCGACACACCCGTATCCCAGACTCACCATTCAGTACTGACGAGGCCTTAACCTTGCTTAACATTCCGAATCAACGAATCGGGTGTACCCAAATTATAATGCGTCGCACATCTAAAATTCAAAATTCGTTCATTCTGTTTGAGTAGATTTGTAATAAATATTTTAGTATTTCTATTATTTAAATATCATCAAAATTAATAACTGTAACAATGACATGTTAATTATCGAAAGAAATTTCAGAAATATGCTGAATCTATTGAAAAATGTAGTGCTATTTGTGAAAAAATCAATTTTTTATTGGAAAAAATTGAGAATTTATTTTCGAGTGAAATTATATCAAAGTTCATGAAATTCAATGAGGATTCTAATGGTGATACATGTCAGCGTGAGATAGTCTATGAACGGACCGATCGATAAATCAATATTGGAAATCTTAAATGGGATTGAATCCCATGATTTTTTGGGAATTTGTAAAATATAAAGTTTAAAAGCCGTCTCATAATGTGACATTTTCTTGCATTACCTTATTGATTTCCAGTTTGATTTTGCTACTATTATTAAATAAATCAATCTACATTGAATCACAATTTTGATTCAAATTGCAAAAAGTCGACACCACTTCGTATTCCAGACGCTCACGCATTCAAGTACTAACGAGGCCTTAACTTGCTTAACATTCCGAGATTCAAACGAGATCGGTGTACCCAATTATATGAGCGTCGACATCTAAATTCAAAATTCGTTCAATTCTTTTGAGTAGATTTGCATATAAATATTTTAGTATTTCTATTATTTAAAATATCAAATTATAACTGTAACAATGACATGTTAATTATCGAAAGAAATTTCAGAAAATATGGCTGGAATCTATTGAAAAATGTATGTGCATATTTGTGAAAAAATCAATTTTTTTTGGAAAAAATTGAGAATTATTTTCGAGTGAAATTAATATCAAAGTTCATGAAATTCAATGAGGATTCTAATGGTGATAATGTCATGCGTGAGATAGTCTATGAACGGACCGATCGATAAATCATATTATTGGAAAATTCTTAAATTGATGGGAATTGAATCCATGATTTTATGGAATTTGTAAAAATATAAAGTTTTAAAGCCGTCTCAATAATGTGTGTACATTTTCTTGCATTACCTTATTGATTCCAGTTTGATTTTGCTACTATTATTCAAATAAATCAATCTAATTGAATCAAATTTTGATTCAAATTGCAAAAAAGTCGACACCACCTCGTATTCCCAGACGCTCACGCATTCAAGTACTAACGAGGCCTTATTGCTTAACATTCCGAGATCAAACGAGATCGGTGTACCAAATTAGTATGAGCGTCGACATCTAAAATTCAAAATTCGTTCAATTCTTTTGGTAGATTTGCATAATAAATATTTTTAGTATTTCTATTATTTAAATATCAAATTAATAACTGTAACAATGACATGTTAATTATCGAAGAAATTTCAGAAATATGGCTGGAATCTATTGAAAAATGTATGTGCATATTTGTGAAAAAATCAATTTTTATTGGAAAAAATTTGAGAATTTATTTTCGTGAAATTAATATCAAAGTTCATGAAATTCAATGAGGATTCTAATGGTGATACATGTCATGTGGAGATAGTCTATGAACGGACCGATCGATAAATCAATATTATTGGAAAATTCTTAATTGATGGATTGAATCCATGATTTTATTGGAAATTTGTAGAAATATAAAGTTTTAAAAGCCGTCTCAATAATGTGTGTACATTTTTCTTGCTTACCTTATTGATCCAGTTTGATTTTGCTACTATTATTCAAAAAATCAATCTATTGAATCACAATTTTTGATTCAAATTGCAAAAAGTCGACACCACTCGTATTCCAGACGCTCACGCATTCAAGTACTAACGAGGCCTTAACTTGCTTAACATTCCGAGATCAAACGAGATCGGGTGTACCCAAATTAGTATGAGCGTCGACATCTAAAATTCAAAATTCGTTCAATTCTTTTGAGTAGATTGCATAATAAATATTTTTAGTATTCTATTATTTAATATCATCAAATTAATAACTGTAACAATGATGTTAATTATCGAAAGAAATTTCAGAAAATATGGCTGAATCTATTGAAAAATGTATGTGCATATTTGTGAAAAAATCAATTTTTATTGGAAAAAATTTGAGAATTTATTTTCGAGTGAAATTAATATCAAAGTTCATGAAATTCAATGAGGATTCTAATGGTGATACATGTCATGTGGAGATAGTCTATGAACGGACCGATCGATAAATCAATATTATTGGAAATTCTTAAATTGATGGAATTGAATCATGATTTTTTGGAAATTTGTAAAAATATAAAGTTTTAAAGCCGTCTCAATAATGTGTGTACATTTTTCTTGCATTACCTTATGATTCCGTTTGATTTTGCTACTATTATTCAAATAAATCAATCTAATTGAATCACAATTTGATTCAAATTGCAAAAGTCGACACCACTCGTATTCCCAGACGCTCACGCATTCAAGTACTAACGAGGCCTTAACTTGCTTAACATTCCGAGATCAAACGAGATCGGGTGTACCCAAATTAGTATGAGCGCGACATCTAAATTCAAAATTCGTTCAATTCTTTTGAGTAGATTGCATAATAAATATTTTTAGTATTTCTATTTTTAAATATCATCAAATTATAACTGTAACAATGACATGTTAATTATCGAAGAAATTTCAGAAATATGGCTGGAATCTATTGAAAAATGTATGTGCATATTGTGAAAAAATCAATTTTTTATTGGAAAAATTTGAGAATTTATTTTCGAGTGAAATTAATATCAAAGTTCATGAAATTCAATGAGGATTCTAATGGTGATACATGTCATGCGTGGAGATAGTCTATGAACGGACCGATCGATAATCAATATTATTGGAAAATTTTAAATTGATGGAATTGAATCCATGATTTATTGGAAATTTGTAGAATATAAAGTTTTAAAGCCGTCTCAATAATGTGTGTACATTTTTCTTGCATTACCTTATTGATTCCAGTTTGATTTTGCTACTATTATTCAAATAAATCAATCTAATTGAATCACAATTTTGATTCAAATTGCAAAAGTCGACACCACCTCGTATTCCCAGACGCTCACGCATTCAAGTACTAACGAGGCCTTAACTTGCTTAACATTCCGAGATCAAACGAGATCGGGTGTACCCAATTAGTATGAGCGTCGACATCTAAAATTCAAAATTCGTTCAATTCTTTTGAGTAGATTTGCATAATAAATATTTTTAGTATTTCTATTATTTAAATATCATCAAATTATAACTGTAACAATGACATGTTAATTATCGAAAGAATTTCAGAAATATGGCTGGAATCTATTGAAAAATGTATGTGCATATTTGTGAAAAAATCAATTTTTATTGGAAAAAATTTGAGAATTTATTTTCGAGTGAAATTAATATCAAGTTCATGAAATTCAATGAGGATTCTAATGGTGATACATGTCATGCGTGGAGATAGTCTATGAACGGACCGATCGATAAATCAATATTATTGGAAAATTCTTAAATTGATGGAATTGAATCCATGATTTTATTGGAAATTTGTAGAAAATAAAGTTTTAAAGCCGTCTCAATAATGTGTGTACATTTTTCTTGCATTACCTTATTGATTCCAGTTTGATTTTGCTACTATTATTCAAATAAATCAATCTAATTGAATCACAATTTGATTCAAATTGCAAAAAGTCGACACCACCTCGTATTCCCAGACGCTCACGCATTCAAGTACTAACGAGGCCTTAACTTGCTTAACATTCCGAGATCAAACGAGATCGGGTGTACCCAAATTAGTATGAGCGTCGACATCTAAATTCAAAATTCGTTCATTTTTTGAGTAGATTTGCATAATAAATATTTTTAGTATTTCTATTATTTAAATATCATCAAATTAATAACTGTAACATGACATGTTAATTATCGAAGAAATTTCAGAAAATATGGCTGGAATCTATTGAAAAATGTATGTGCATATTTGTGAAAAAATCATTTTTTATTGGAAAAAATTTGAGAATTTATTTTCGAGTGAAATTAATATCAAAGTTCATGAAATTCAATGAGGATTCTAATGGTGATACATGTCATGCGTGGAGATAGTCTATGAACGGACCGATCGATAAATCAATATTATTGGAAAATTCTTAAATTGATGGGAATTGAATCCATGATTTTATTGGAAATTTGTAGAAATATAAGTTTTAAAGCCTCAATAATGTGTGTACATTTTTCTTGCATTACCTTATTGATTCCAGTTTGATTTTGCTACTATTATTCAAATAAATCAATCTAATTGAATCACAATTTTGATTCAATTGCAAAAAGTCGACACCACCTCGTATTCCCAGACGCTCACGCATTCAAGTACTAACGAGGCCTTAACTTGCTTAACATTCCGAGATCAAACGAGATCGGGTGTACCCAAATTAGTATGAGCGTCGACATCTAAAATTCAAAATTCGTTCAATTCTTTGAGTAGATTTGCATAATAAATATTTTTAGTATTTCTATTATTTAAATATCATCAAATTAATAACTGTAACAATGACATGTTAATTATCGAAAGAAATTTCAGAAAATATGGCTGGAATCTATTGAAAAATGTATGTGCATATTTGTGAAAAATCAATTTTTATTGGAAAAAATTTGAGAATTTATTTTCGAGTGAAATTAATATCAAAGTTCATGAAATTCAATGAGGATTCTAATGGTGATACATGTCATGCGTGGAGATAGTCTATGAACGGACCGATCGATAAATCAATATTATTGGAAAATTCTTAAATTGATGGGAATTGAATCCATGATTTTATTGGAAATTTGTAGAAATATAAAGTTTTAAAGCCGTCTCAATAATGTGTGTACATTTTTCTTGCATTACCTTATTGATTCCAGTTTGATTTTGCTACTATTATTCAATAAATCAATCTAATTGAATCACAATTTTGATTCAAATTGCAAAAAGTCGACACCACCTCGTATTCCCAGACGCTCACGCATTCAAGTACTAACGAGGCCTTAACTTGCTTAACATTCCGAGATCAAACGAGATCGGGTGTACCCAAATTAGTATGAGCGTCGACATCTAAAATTCAAAATTCGTTCAATTCTTTTGAGTAGATTTGCATAATAAATATTTTTAGTATTTCTATTATTTAAATATCATCAAATTAATAACTGTAACAATGACATGTTAATTATCGAAAGAAATTTCAGAAAATATGGCTGGAATCTATTGAAAAATGTATGTGCATATTTGTGAAAAAATCAATTTTTTATTGGAAAAATTTTGAGAATTTATTTTCGAGTGAAATTAATATCAAAGTTCATGAAATTCAATGAGGATTCTAATGGTGATACATGTCATGCGTGGAGATAGTCTATGAACGGACCGATCGATAAATCAATATTATTGGAAAATTCTTAAATTGATGGGAATTGAATCCATGATTTTATTGGAAATTTGTAAATATAAAGTTTTAAAGCCGTCTCAATAATGTGTGTACATTTTTCTTGCATTACCTTATTGATTCCAGTTTGATTTTGCTACTATTATTCAAATAAATCAATCTAATTGAATCACAATTTTGATTCAAATTGCAAAAAGTCGACACCACCTCGTATTCCCAGACGCTCACGCATTCAAGTACTAACGAGGCCTTAACTTGCTTAACATTCCGAGATCAAACGAGATCGGGTGTACCCAAATTAGTATGAGCGTCGACATCTAAAATTCAAAATTCGTTCATTCTTTTGAGTAGATTTGCATAATAAATATTTTAGTATTTCTATTATTTAAATATCATCAAATTAATAACTGTAACAATGACATGTTAATTATCGAAAGAAATTTCAGAAAATATGGCTGGAATCTATTGAAAAATGTATGTGCATATTTGTGAAAAATCAATTTTTTATTGGAAAAAATTTGAGAATTTATTTTCGAGTGAAATTAATATCAAAGTTCATGAAATTCAATGAGGATTCTAATGGTGATACATGTCATGCGTGGAGATAGTCTATGAACGGACCGATCGATAAATCAATATTATTGGAAAATTCTTAAATTGATGGGAATTGAATCCATGATTTTATTGGAAATTTGTAGAAATATAAAGTTTTAAAGCCGTCTCAATAATGTGTGTACATTTTTCTTGCATTACCTTATTGATTCCAGTTTGATTTTGCTACTATTATTCAAATAAATCAATCTAATTGAATCACAATTTTGATTCAAATTGCAAAAAGTCGACACCACCTCGTATTCCCAGACGCTCACGCATTCAAGTACTAACGAGGCCTTAACTTGCTTAACATTCCGAGATCAAACGAGATCGGGTGTACCCAAATTAGTATGAGCGTCGACATCTAAAATTCAAAATTCGTTCAATTCTTTTGAGTAGATTTGCATAATAAATATTTTAGTATTTCTATTATTTAAATATATCAACAAATTAATAACTGTAACAATGACATGTTAATTATCGAAAGAAATTTCAGAAAATATGGCTGGAATCTATTGAAAAATGTATGTGCATATTTGTGAAAAAATCAATTTTTTATTGGAAAAAATTTGAGAATTTATTTTCGAGTGAAATTAATATCAAGTTCATGAAATTCAATGAGGATTCTAATGGTGATACATGTCATGCGTGGATAGTCTATGAACGGACCGATCGATAAATCAATATTATTGGAAAATTCTTAAATTGATGGGAATTGAATCCATGATTTTATTGGAAATTTGTAGAAAATATAAAGTTTTAAAGCCGTCTCAATAATGTGTACATTTTCTTGCATTACCTTATTGATTCCAGTTTGATTTTGCTACTATTATTCAAATAAATCAATCTAATTGAATCACAATTTTGATTCAAATTGCAAAAAGTCGACACCACCTCGTATTCCCAGACGCTCACGCATTCAAGTACTAACGAGGCCTTAACTTGCTTAACATTCCGAGATCAAACGAGATCGGGTGTACCCAAATTAGTATGAGCGTCGACATCTAAAATTCAAAATTCGTTCAATTCTTTTGAGTATTTGCATAATAAATATTTTTAGTATTTCTATTATTTAAATATCATCAAATTAATAACTGTAACAATGACATGTTAATTATCGAAAGAAATTCAGAAAATATGGCTGGAATCTATTGAAAAATGTATGTGCATATTTGTGAAAAAATCAATTTTTTATTGGAAAAAATTGAGAATTTATTTTCGAGTGAAATTAATATCAAAGTTCATGAAATTCAATGAGGATTCTAATGGTGATACATGTCATGCGTGGAGATAGTCTATGAACGGACCGATCGATAAATCAATATTATTGGAAAATTCTTAAATTGATGGGAATTGAATCCATGATTTTATTGGAAATTTGTAGAAATATAAAGTTTTAAAGCCGTCTCAATAATGTGTGTACATTTTTCTTGCATTACCTTATTGATTCCAGTTTGATTTTGCTACTATTATTCAAAAATCAATCTAATTGAATCACAATTTTGATTCAAATTGCAAAAAGTCGACACCACCTCGTATTCCCAGACGCTCACGCATTCAAGTACTAACGAGGCCTTAACTTGCTTAACATTCCGAGATCAAACGAGATCGGGTGTACCCAAATTAGTATGAGCGTCGACATCTAAAATTCAAAATTCGTTCAATTCTTTTGAGTAGATTTGCATAATAAATATTTTTAGTATTTCTATTATTTAAATATCATCAATTAATAACTGTAACAATGACATGTTAATTATCGAAAGAAATTTCAGAAAATATGGCTGGAATCTATTGAAAAATGTATGTGCATATTTGTGAAAAAATCAATTTTTTATTGGAAAAAATTTGAGAATTTATTTTCGAGTGAAATTAATATCAAAGTTCATGAAATTCAATGAGGATTCTAATGGTGATACATGTCATGCGTGGAGATAGTCTATGAACGGACCGATCGATAAATCAATATTATTGGAAAATTCTTAAATTGATGGGAATTGAATCCATGATTTTATTGGAAATTTGTAGAAATATAAAGTTTTAAAGCCGTCTCAATAATGTGTGTACATTTTTCTTGCATTACCTTATTGATTCCAGTTTGATTTTGCTACTATTATTCAAATAAAATCAATCTAATTGAATCACAATTTTGATTCAAATTGCAAAAAGTCGACACCACCTCGTATTCCCAGACGCTCACGCATTCAAGTACTAACGAGGCCTTAACTTGCTTAACATTCCGAGATCAAACGAGATCGGGTGTACCCAAATTAGTATGAGCGTCGACATCTAAAATTCAAAATTCTTCAATTCTTTTGAGTAGATTTGCATAATAAATATTTTTAGTATTTCTATTATTTAAATATCATCAAATTAAAACTGTAACAATGACATGTTAATTATCGAAAGAAATTTCAGAAAATATGGCTGGAATCTATTGAAAAATGTATGTGCATATTTGTGAAAAAATCAATTTTTTATTGGAAAAAATTTGAGAATTTATTTTCGAGTGAAATTAATATCAAAGTTCATGAAATTCAATGAGGATTCTAATGGTGATACATGTCATGCGTGGAGATAGTCTATGAACGGACCGATCGATAAATCAATATTATTGGAAAATTCTTAAAATTGATGGGAATTGAATCCATGATTTTATTGGAAATTTGTAGAAATATAAAGTTTTAAAGCCGTCTCAATAATGTGTGTACATTTTTCTTGCATTACCTTATTGATTCCAGTTTGATTTTGCTACTATTATTCAAATAAATCAATCTAATTGAATCACAATTTTGATTCAAATTGCAAAAAGTCGACACCACCTCGTATTCCCAGACGCTCACGCATTCAAGTACTAACGAGGCCTTAACTTGCTTAACATTCCGAGATCAAACGAGATCGGGTGTACCCAATTAGTATGCGCGACATCTAAAATTCAAAATTCGTTCAATTCTTTTGAGTAGATTTGCATAATAAATTTTTTAGTATTTCTATTATTTAAATATCATCAAATTAATAACTGTAACAATGACATGTTAATTATCGAAAGAAATTTCAGAAAATATGGCTGGAATCTATTGAAAAATGTATGTGCATATTTGTGAAAAAATCATTTTTTATTGGAAAAAATTTGAGAATTTTTTTCGAGTGAAATTAATATCAAAGTTCATGAAATTCAATGAGGATTCTAATGGTGATACATGTCATGCGTGGAGATAGTCTATGAACGGACCGATCGATAAATCAATATTATTGGAAAATTCTTAAATTGATGGGAATTGAATCCATGATTTTATTGGAAATTTGTAGAAATATAAAGTTTTAAAGCCGTCTCAATAATGTGTGTACATTTTTCTTGCATTACCTTATTGATTCCAGTTTGATTTTGCTACTATTATTCAAATAAATCAATCTAATTGAATCACAATTTTGATTCAAATTGCAAAAAGTCGACACCACCTCGTATTCCCAGACGCTCACGCATTCAAGTACTAACGAGGCCTTAACTTGCTTAACATTCCGAGATCAAACGAGATCGGGTGTACCCAAATTAGTATGAGCGTCGACATCTAAAATTCAAAATTCGTTCAATTCTTTTGAGTAGATTTGCATAATAAATATTTTTAGTATTTCTATTATTTAAATATCATCAAATTAATAACTGTAACAATGACATGTTAATTATCGAAAGAAATTTCAGAAAATATGGCTGGAATCTATTGAAAAATGTATGTGCATATTTGTGAAAAAATCAATTTTTTATTGGAAAAAATTTGAGAATTTATTTTCGAGTGAAATTAATATCAAAGTTCATGAAATTCAATGAGGATTCTAATGGTGATACATGTCATGCGTGGAGATAGTCTATGAACGGACCGATCGATAAATCAATATTATTGGAAAATTCTTAAATTGATGGGAATTGAATCCATGATTTTATTGGAAATTTGTAGAAATATAAAGTTTTAAAGCCGTCTCAATAATGTGTGTACATTTTTCTTGCATTACCTTATTGATTCCAGTTTGATTTTGCTACTATTATTCAAATAAATCAATCTAATTGAATCACAATTTTGATTCAAATTGCAAAAAGTCGACACCACCTCGTATTCCCAGACGCTCACGCATTCAAGTACTAACGAGGCCTTAACTTGCTTAACATTCCGAGATCAAACGAGATCGGGTGTACCCAAATTAGTATGAGCGTCGACATCTAAAATTCAAAATTCGTTCAATTCTTTTGAGTAGATTTGCATAATAAATTTTTTAGTATTTCTATTATTTAAATATCATCAAATTAATAACTGTAACAATGACATGTTAATTATCGAAAGAAATTTCAGAAAATATGGCTGGAATCTATTGAAAAATGTATGTGCATATTTGTGAAAAAATCAATTTTTTATTGGAAAAAATTTGAGAATTTATTTTCGAGTGAAATTAATATCAAAGTTCATGAAATTCAATGAGGATTCTAATGGTGATACATGTCATGCGTGGAGATAGTCTATGAACGGACCGATCGATAAATCAATATTATTGGAAAATTCTTAAATTGATGGGAATTGAATCCATGATTTTATTGGAAATTTGTAGAAATATAAAGTTTTAAAGCCGTCTCAATAATGTGTGTACATTTTTCTTGCATTACCTTATTGATTCCAGTTTGATTTTGCTACTATTATTCAAATAATCAATCTAATTGAATCACAATTTTGATTCAAATTGCAAAAAGTCGACACCACCTCGTATTCCCAGACGCTCACGCATTCAAGTACTAACGAGGCCTTAACTTGCTTAACATTCCGAGATCAAACGAGATCGGGTGTACCCAAATTAGTATGAGCGTCGACATCTAAAATTCAAAATTCGTTCAATTCTTTTGAGTAGATTTGCATAATAAATATTTTTAGTATTTCTATTATTTAAATATCATCAAATTAATAACTGTAACAATGACATGTTAATTATCGAAAGAAATTTCAGAAAATATGGCTGGAATCTATTGAAAAATGTATGTGCATATTTGTGAAAAAATCAATTTTTTATTGGAAAAAATTTGAGAATTTATTTTCGAGTGAAATTAATATCAAAGTTCATGAAATTCAATGAGGATTCTAATGGTGATACATGTCATGCGTGGAGATAGTCTATGAACGGACCGATCGATAAATCAATATTATTGGAAAATTCTTAAATTGATGGGAATTGAATCCATGATTTTATTGGAAATTTGTAGAAATATAAAGTTTTAAAGCCGTCTCAATAATGTGTGTACATTTTTCTTGCATTACCTTATTGATTCCAGTTTGATTTTGCTACTATTATTCAAATAAATCAATCTAATTGAATCACAATTTTGATTCAAATTGCAAAAAGTCGACACCACCTCGTATTCCCAGACGCTCACGCATTCAAGTACTAACGAGGCCTTAACTTGCTTAACATTCCGAGATCAAACGAGATCGGGTGTACCCAAATTAGTATGAGCGTCGACATCTAAAATTCAAAATTCGTTCAATTCTTTTGAGTAGATTTGCATAATAAATATTTTTAGTATTTCTATTATTTAAATATCATCAAATTAATAACTGTAACAATGACATGTTAATTATCGAAAGAAATTTCAGAAAATATGGCTGGAATCTATTGAAAAATGTATGTGCATATTTGTGAAAAAATCAATTTTTTATTGGAAAAAATTTGAGAATTTATTTTCGAGTGAAATTAATATCAAAGTTCATGAAATTCAATGAGGATTCTAATGGTGATACATGTCATGCGTGGAGATAGTCTATGAACGGACCGATCGATAAATCAATATTATTGGAAAATTCTTAAATTGATGGGAATTGAATCCATGATTTTATTGGAAATTTGTAGAAATATAAAGTTTTAAAGCCGTCTCAATAATGTGTGTACATTTTTCTTGCATTACCTTATTGATTCCAGTTTGATTTTGCTACTATTATTCAAATAAATCAATCTAATTGAATCACAATTTTGATTCAAATTGCAAAAAGTCGACACCACCTCGTATTCCCAGACGCTCACGCATTCAAGTACTAACGAGGCCTTAACTTGCTTAACATTCCGAGATCAAACGAGATCGGGTGTACCCAAATTAGTATGAGCGTCGACATCTAAATTCAAAATTTCATTCTTTTGAGTAGATTTGCATAATAAATATTTTTAGTATTTCTATTATTTAAATATCATCAAATTAATAACTGTAACAATGACATGTTAATTATCGAAAGAAATTTCAGAAAATATGGCTGGAATCTATTGAAAAATGTATGTGCATATTTGTGAAAAAATCAATTTTTTATTGGAAAAAATTTGAGAATTTATTTTCGAGTGAAATTAATATCAAAGTTCATGAAATTCAATGAGGATTCTAATGGTGATACATGTCATGCGTGGAGATAGTCTATGAACGGACCGATCGATAAATCAATATTATTGGAAAATTCTTAAATTGATGGGAATTGAATCCATGATTTTATTGGAAATTTGTAGAAATATAAAGTTTTAAAGCCGTCTCAATAATGTGTGTACATTTTTCTTGCATTACCTTATTGATTCCAGTTTGATTTTGCTACTATTATTCAAATAAATCAATCTAATTGAATCACAATTTTGATTCAAATTGCAAAAAGTCGACACCACCTCGTATTCCCAGACGCTCACGCATTCAAGTACTAACGAGGCCTTAACTTGCTTAACATTCCGAGATCAAACGAGATCGGGTGTACCCAAATTAGTATGAGCGTCGACATCTAAAATTCAAAATTCGTTCAATTCTTTTGAGTAGATTTGCATAATAAATATTTTAGTATTTCTATTATTTAAATATCATCAAATTAATAACTGTAACAATGACATGTTAATTATCGAAAGAAATTTCAGAAAATATGGCTGGAATCTATTGAAAAATGTATGTGCATATTTGTGAAAAAATCAATTTTTTATTGGAAAAAATTTGAGAATTTATTTTCGAGTGAAATTAATATCAAAGTTCATGAAATTCAATGAGGATTCTAATGGTGATACATGTCATGCGTGGAGATAGTCTATGAACGGACCGATCGATAAATCAATATTATTGGAAAATTCTTAAATGATGGGAATTGAATCCATGATTTTATTGGAAATTTGTAAATATAAAGTTTTAAAGCCGTCTCAATAATGTGTGTACATTTTTCTTGCATTACCTTATTGATTCCAGTTTGATTTTGCTACTATTATTCAAATAAATCAATCTAATTGAATCACAATTTTGATTCAAATTGCAAAAAGTCGACACCACCTCGTATTCCCAGACGCTCACGCATTCAAGTACTAACGAGGCCTTAACTTGCTTAACATTCCGAGATCAAACGAGATCGGGTGTACCCAAATTAGTATGAGCGTCGACATCTAAAATTCAAAATTCGTTCAATTCTTTTGAGTAGATTTGCATAATAAATATTTTTAGTATTTCTATTATTTAAATATCATCAAATTAATAACTGTAACAATGACATGTTAATTATCGAAAGAAATTTCAGAAAATATGGCTGGAATCTATTGAAAAATGTATGTGCATATTTGTGAAAAAATCAATTTTTTTGGAAAAAATTTGAGAATTTATTTTCGAGTGAAATTAATATCAAAGTTCATGAAATTCAATGAGGATTCTAATGGTGATACATGTCATGCGTGGAGATAGTCTATGAACGGACCGATCGATAAATCAATTATTGGAAAATTCTTAAATTGATGGGAATTGAATCCATGATTTTATTGGAAATTTGTAGAAAATAAAGTTTTAAAGCCGTCTCAATAATGTGTGTACATTTTTCTTGCATTACCTTATTGATTCCAGTTTGATTTTGCTACTATTATTCAAATAAATCAATCTAATTGAATCACAATTTTGATTCAAATTGCAAAAAGTCGACACCACCTCGTATTCCCAGACGCTCACGCATTCAAGTACTAACGAGGCCTTAACTTGCTTAACATTCCGAGATCAAACGAGATCGGGTGTACCCAAATTAGTATGAGCGTCGACATCTAAAAATTCAAAATTCGTTCATTTCTTTTGAGTAGATTTGCATAATAAATATTTTTAGTATTTCTATTATTTAAATATCATCAAATTAATAACTGTAACAATGACATGTTAATTATCGAAAGAAATTTCAGAAAATATGGCTGGAATCTATTGAAAAATGTATGTGCATATTTGTGAAAAATCAATTTTTTATTGGAAAAAATTTGAGAATTTATTTTCGAGTGAAATTAATATCAAAGTTCATGAAATTCAATGAGGATTCTAATGGTGATACATGTCATGCGTGGAGATAGTCTATGAACGGACCGATCGATAATCAATATTATTGGAAAATTCTTAAATTGATGGGAATTGAATCCATGATTTTATTGGAAATTTGTAAAATATAAAGTTTTAAAGCCGTCTCAATAATGTGTGTACATTTTCTTGCATTACCTTATTGATTCCAGTTTGATTTTGCTACTATTATTCAAATAAATCAATCTAATTGAATCACAATTTTGATTCAAATTGCAAAAAGTCGACACCACCTCGTATTCCCAGACGCTCACGCATTCAAGTACTAACGAGGCCTTAACTTGCTTAACATTCCGAGATCAAACGAGATCGGGTGTACCCAAATTAGTATGAGCGTCGACATCTAAATTCAAAATTCGTTCAATCTTTTGAGTAGATTTGATAATAAATATAAAGTTTTTAAAGCCGTCTCAATAAGTGTGTACATTTTTCTTGCATTACCTTATTGATTCCAGTTTGATTTTGCTACTATTATTCAAATAAATCAATCTAATTGAATCACAATTTTGATTCAAATTGCAAAAAGTCGACACCACCTCGTATTCCCAGACGCTCACGCATTCAAGTACTAACGAGGCCTTAACTTGCTTAACATTCCGAGATCAAACGAGATCGGGTGTACCCAAATTAGTATGAGCGTCGACATCTAAAATTCAAAATTCGTTCAATTCTTTGAGTAGATTTGAATAATAAATATAAAGTTTTCTCAATAATGTGTGTACATTTTTCTTGCATTACCTTATTGATTCCAGTTTGATTTTGCTACTATTATTCAAATAAATCAATCTAATTGAATCACAATTTTGATTCAAATTGCAAAAAGTCGACACCACCTCGTATTCCCAGACGCTCACGCATTCAAGTACTAACGAGGCCTTAACTTGCTTAACATTCCGAGATCAAACGAGATCGGGTGTACCCAAATTAGTATGAGCGTCGACATCTAAAATTCAAAATTCGTTCATTCTTTTGAGTAGATTTGCATAATAAATATTTTTAGTATTTCTATTATTTAAATATCATCAAATTAATAACTGTAACAATGACATGTTAATTATCGAAAGAAATTCAGAAAATATGGCTGGAATCTATGAAAAATGAATGTGCATTTTTGTGAAAAAATCAATTTTTTATTGGAAAAATTTGAGAATTTATTTTCGAGTGAAATTAATATCAAAGTTCATGAAATTCAATGAGGATTCTAATGGTGATACATGTCATGCGTGGAGATAGTCTATGAACGGACCGATCGATAAATCAATATTATTGGAAAATTCTTAAATTGATGGGAATTGAATCCATGATTTTATTGGAAATTTGTAAAAAATATAAAGTTTAAAGCCGTCTCAATAATGTGTGTACATTTTTCTTGCATTACCTTATTGATTCCAGTTTGATTTTGCTACAAATAAATCAATCTAATTGAATCACAATTTTGATTCAAATTGCAAAAAGTCGACACCACCTCGTATTCCCAGACGCTCACGCATTCAAGTACTAACGAGGCCTTAACTTGCTTAACATTCCGAGATCAACGAGATCGGGTGTACCCAATTAGTATGAGCGTCGACATCTAAAATTCAAAATGTTCAATTCTTTGAGTAGATTTTAATAAATATAAAGTTTTAAAGCCGTCTCAATAATGTGTGTACATTATTACCTTATTGATTCCAGTTTGATTTGCTACTATTATTCAAATAAATCAATCTAATTGAATCACAATTTTGATTCAAATTGCAAAAAGTCGACACCACCTCGTATTCCCAGACGCTCACGCATTCAAGTACTAACGAGGCCTTAACTTGCTTAACATTCCGAGATCAAACGAGATCGGGTGTACCCAAATTAGTATGAGCGTCGACATCAAAATTCAAAATTCGTTCAATTCTTTTGAGTAGATTTGAATAATAAATATAAAGTTTTAAAGCCGTCTCAATAATGTGTGTACATTTTTCTTGCATTACCTTATGATTCCAGTTTGATTTTGCTACTATTATTCAAATAAATCAATCTAATTGAATCACAATTTTGATTCAAATTGCAAAAAGTCGACACCACCTCGTATTCCCAGACGCTCACGCATTCAAGTACTAACGAGGCCTTAACTTGCTTAACATTCCGAGATCAAACGAGATCGGGTGTACCCAAATTAGTATGAGCGTCGACATCTAAAATTCAAAATTCGTTCAATTCTTTTGAGTAGATTTGCATAATAAATATTTTTAGTATTTCTATTATTTAAATATCATCAAATTAATAACTGTAACAATGACATGTTAATTATCGAAAGAAATTTCAGAAAATATGGCTGGAATCTATTGAACAAATGAATGTGCATTTTTGTGAAAAAATCAATTTTTTATTGGAAAAAATTTGAGAATTTATTTTGAGTGAAATTAATATCAAAGTTCATGGAAATTCAATGAGGATTCTAATGGTGATACATGTCATGCGTGGAGATAGTCTATGAACGGACCGATCGATAAATCAATATTATTTGGAAAATTCTTAAATTGATGGGAATTGAATCCATGATTTTATTGGAAATTTGAAAAATATAAAGTTTTAAAGCCGTCTCAATAAATGTGTGTACATTTTTCTTGCATTACCTTATTGATTCCAGTTTGATTTTGCTACTATTATTCAAATAAATCAATCTAATTGAATCACAATTTTGATTCAAATTGCAAAAAGTCGACACCACCTCGTATTCCCAGACGCTCACGCATTCAAGTACTAACGAGGCCTTAACTTGCTTAACATTCCGAGATCAAACGAGATCGGGTGTACCCAAATTAGTATGAGCGTCGACATCTAAAATTCAAAATTCGTTCAATTCTTTTGAGTAGATTTGAATAATAAATATAAAGTTTTAAAGCCGTCTCAATAATGGTGTACATTTTTCTTGCATTACCTTATTGATTCCAGTTTGATTTTGCTACTATTATTCAAAAAATCAATCTAATTTGAATCAAATTTTGATTCAAATTGCAAAAAGTCGACACCACCTCGTATTCCCAGACGCTCACGCATTCAAGTCTAACGAGGCCTTAACTTGCTTAACATTCGAAAACGAGATCGGGTGTACCCAAATTAGTATGAGCGTCGACATCTAAAATTCAAAAATTCGTTCAATTCTTTTGAGTAGATTTGAATAATAAATATAAAGTTTTAAAGCCGTCTCAATAATGTGTGTACATTTTTTCTTGCATTACCTTATTGATTCCAGTTTGATTTTGCTACTATTATTCAAATAAATCAATCTAATTGAATCACAATTTTGATTCAAATTGCAAAAAGTCGACACCACCCGTATTCCCAGACGCTCACGCATTCAAGTACTAACGAGGCCTTAACTTGCTTAACATTTCCGAGATCAAACGAGATCGGGTGTACCCAAATTAGTATGAGCGTCGACATCTAAAAAATTCAAAATTCGTTCAATTTTTGAGTAGATTTGAAATAAATATTTTTAGTATTTCTATTAAGTAACAATGACTATGTTAATTATCGAAAAAATTTCAGAAAATATGGCTGAACTATTGAACATAATGTGCATTTTTGTGAAAAAATCAATTTTTTTATTGGAAAAAAATTGTTTATTTTCGAGTGAAATTAATATCAAAGTTCATGAAATTCAATGAGGATTCTAATGGTGATACTGTCATGCGTGGAGAAGTCTACCCGATCGATAAATCAATATTATTGGAAAATTCTTAAATTGATGGATTGAATCCATGAT
Source organism: Microvelia longipes (assembly GCA_018340805.1). Lineage (NCBI taxonomy): Eukaryota > Metazoa > Arthropoda > Insecta > Hemiptera > Veliidae > Microvelia > Microvelia longipes. Next base: position 19,488 of record JACMZG010000191.1, read on the forward strand.
TTATTGGAAATTTGTAAAATATAAGTTTAAAGCCGTCTCAATAATGTGTGTACATTTTTCTTGCATTACCTTATTGATTCCAGTTTGATTTTGCATATTATTCAAATAAAATCAATCTAATGATCACATTTGATTCAAATTGCAAAAAGTCGACACCACCTCGTATTCCCAGACGCTCAGCATTCAAGTACTAACGAGGCCTTAACTTGCTTACACATTCCGAGATCAAACGAGATCGGGTGTACCCAAATTAGTATGAGCGTCGACATCTAAAATTCAAATTCGTTCAATTTCTTTTGAGTAGATTTTGAATAATAAATATAAAGTTTAAAGCCGTCTCAATAATGTGTGTACATTTTTCTTGCATTACCTATTGATTCCAGTTTGATTTTGCTACTATTATTCAAATAAATCAATCTAATTGAATCACAATTTTGATTCAAATTGCAAAAAGTCGACACCACCTCGTATTCCAGACGCTCACGCATTCAAGTACTAACGAGGCCTTAACTTGCTTAACATTCCGAAGATCAAACGAGATCGGGTGTACCAAATTAGTAATGAGCGTCGACATCTAAAATTCAAAATTCGTTCAATTCTTTTGAGTAGATTTGAATAATAAATATAAAGTTTTAAAGCCGTCTCAATAAGTGGTACATTTTTCTTGCATTACCTTATTGATTCAGTTTTGATTTTTGCCCTACTATATTCAATAAATCAATCTATTGAATCACAAATTTTTGATTCAAATTGCAAAAGTCGACACCACCTCGTATTCCAGACGCTCACGCATTCAAGTACTACGAGGCCCTTACTTGCTTAACATTCCGAGATCATAACGAGATCGGGTGTACCCAAAATTAGTATGAAGCGTCGAACATCTAAAATTCAAATTCGTTCATCTTTGAGTAGATTTGAATAATTAAATATAAAGTTTAAAGCCGTCTCAATAATGTGTGTACATTTTTCTTGCATTCCTTATTGATTCAGTTTGATTTTGGCTACTTATTATTCCAAATAAATCAATCAATTGGAATCACAATTTTGATTCAAAATTGCAAAAAGTCCGACACCACCCTCGTATTCCCAGACCTCACGCATTCAAGTACTTAACGAGGCCTTAACTCTTAACAATTCGATCAAACGAGATCGGGTGTACCCCAAATTAGTATGAGCGTCGACAGTCAAAAACAAAATTCGTTCAACTTCTTGTTGAGTAGATTTGCAATAATATATATTTTTAGTATTTCTATTATTAAATATCATCAAATTAATAACTGTAACAATGACAGTTAATTTTATCGAAGAAATTTCAGAAATATGGCTGGGGAATCTATTAACAATGAATGTGCATTTATTTGTGAAAAAATCAAATTTTTTTATTGGAAAAAATTAAGAATTATTTTCGAGTGATATTAAATATCAAAGTTCATGAAATTCAATGAAGGATTCTAATGGTGATACAGTCATTCTGGAAGATAGTCTTGAATCGACCGATCGACTAAATAATATTATTGAAAATTCCTTAAATTGAATGGGAATGAATCCATGATTTTAATTGGAAATTTGTAAGAATATATAAAGTTTTAAAGCCCGTCTCATAATGTGTGTTACATTTTTCTTGCATTTACTTATTGATTCCAGTTTGATTTTGCTACTATTTCAAATAAATCAATCTAATTGAATCACAATTTTTGATTCAAATTGCAAAAAGTCGGACCCACCTCGTATTCCCAGACGCTCACGCATTTCAAGTACTAACGAGGCCTTAACTTGCTTTTACATTCGAGATCAACGGAATCGGGATGTACCCAATATTAGTATGAGCGTCGATCTAAAATTCAAATTCGTTCAATTCTTTTGAAGTAGATTTTGAATAATAAATATAAAGATTTTTTAAAGCCGTCTCAAATAATGTGTGTACATTTTTTTGCATACCTTATTGATTCCGTTTGATTTTGCTACTATATTCAAATAAATCAATCTAATTGAATCACAATTTTGATTCAAATTGCAAAAAAGTGCACCACCTCGTTCCAGACGCTCACCATTCAAGTACTAACGAGGCCTTAACTTGTTAACATTCCGAGATCAAACGAGATCGGTGTACCCAAATTAGTATGAGCGTCGACAATCTAAAATTCAAAATTCGTTCAATTCTTTTGGTAGATTCATAATAAAATATAAGTTTAAAAGCCGTTCTCAATAATGTGTGTACATTTTTTGTGCATTACCTTATTGATTCCAGTTTGATTTTTGCTACTATATTCAATAAATCAATCTAATTGAATCACAATTTTGATTCAATTGCAAAAAGTCGACACCACCTCGTATTCCAGACGCTCACGCATTCAAGTACTAACGAGGCTTAACTCTGCTTTACATTCCGAGATCAAGCGAGATCGGTGTACAATAGTATGGTCGACATCATAAAATTCAAATTCGTTCAAATTATTTTGAAGTAGATTTGCTAATAAATATATTTTAGTATTTATTATTTAAATATCAACAATAATAACTGTACAATGACTGAATTATCGAAAGAATTTCAGAAATATGGCTTGAATCTATTTGAAAATGTATGTGAATATTTGTGACAACATCAATTTTTTTATTGGAAAAATTGATGAATTTATTTTCGATGTGAATAATATCGTCTCTCAGAGTTCTATATTTGTGGAAATTCATGAGGTTATTTTCTTTATATGTGTATACATTGGTCCTGAAGATAGACCGTGTTAAGAGTTATTCATCTAGATGAACGGAGCTAATGGATATTGATCCAACTCGATCGTGAATATTTACAGTTAAGATTTTACTTAGCTTGGAATCATTCTTAACAGTCATGATGGGAATTGAATCCATAGTTGATTTTTTTGATTGATTTGTATATATTATATTTATGTTTTTTAAATGCTGATTCTTCTCTTATATCGGATGTTTAGTGTTCTCATCATTTTTATCGTTTTGTCGACATATTCAATTATTGCATTCAGTTTTTGACTTTTGTGATCTATTTATTCAAAAATCAAATCTTCTAATTGAATCACAATTTTGATTCATATGCAAAAAGTCGCTCAACCGTCGTTATTTCCAGACGCTCACATTCAAGTACTAAGAGGCCTTAACTTGCTTAACATTCCGATGATCAAACGGATCGGTGTACCCAAATTAGTATGAGCGTCGACATCTAAAAATTCAAATTCGTTCAATTCTTTTGAGTAGATTTTTTGATAATAATATAAATATAGTTTTAAAGCCGTCTCAATATGTGTGTACATTTTCTTGCATTATCTTAATTGATTCAGTTTGATTTTTACTATTATCAATAAATCAATCTAATTGAATCACAATTTGATTTCAATTGCAAAAAAAGTCGACACACCTTCGTATTCCCAGACGTCAGATTTTTCAAGTTACTAACGAGGCCATAATTGCTTAACATTCGAGATCAAAGAGATCGGGTATGTACCCAAATTAGTATGAGCGTCGACATCTAAAATTCAAATTCGTTCAATTCTTTTGAGTAGGTTTGCATAATAAATATAAGTTTTTTAAACCGTCTCAATAATGTGTGTACATTTTTTATCTTGCATTACCTTATGATGTCAGTTTGATTTTGCTACTATTATTCAAATAAAATCAAATCTAATTGAATCACAATTTTGATTCAAATTGCAAAAGTCGACACCACCTCGTATTCCCAGACGCTCGACGCATTCAAAGTACTAACGAGGCCTTAACTTGCTTACATTCCGAGATCAAACGAGATCGGTGTACCAAATTATTATCGAGCGTCGAATTAAAATTCAAATTCGTCGATTCAATTTTTATTGAGTAGATTGCATATAAATATTTTTAGTATTTCTATTATTTAAATATTCAACAAGATTATACACTGTAACAATTGCATGTTAATTATCGAAAGAAATTTCAGAAAAATATGGACTGGATCTATTAGAAAAGTATGTGATTATTTAGTGAAACATCAATTTTTTATTGGAAAATTGAGAATTTATTTTCGAGTGAAATTAATATCAAAGTTCATTGAAATTTCCAATGAGGATTCTAATGGTGATACATGTCTTGCGTGGAGATATGTCTATCGACGGGCGAATCGAAAATCAATATTATTGCGAAAATTTCTTAAATTTGATGGAATTTGGAATCACATGATTTATTGAATTTGTAACGAATAATTAAAGTTTTAAGGCCACGTACTCAATATGTGTGTACATTTTTTTCTTGATTACCTTTATTGATCCAGTTTTGATTATTGCTATATTATTCAATAAATCAATCTATTGAATACAATTTTTGATTCAAATTGCAAAAGTCGACATCACCTCGATATTCCCAGACGCTCACGCATTCACAGTACTAACGAGGCCTTACTTGCTTAACTTCCGAGATCAAACGAGTCGGGTGTACCAAATTAGTATGAGGCGTCGCATCTAAATTCAAAATTCGTTCAATTCTTGTTGAGTAGATTTGATAATAAATATAAAGTTTTAAAGCGCGTCTCTAATAGCTAGTGTGTACATTTTTTTTTGGCATTAACCTTATTATTTCCAGTTTTGTTTTGCTCACTATTATTCATAGATCAATCTATTGAATCACCAATTTTGATTCAAATTGCAAAAAGGTCGACACCATCGTATTCCCCAGACGCTCACGCATTCAAGTACTTAACGAGGCTTAACTTGCTTAACATTCGAGATCAAACAGAGATCGGGTGTAACCAAATTAGTATGGACGTCGACATCCTAAAATTCAAAACTCGTTCAATTCTTTTTCTGAGTAGTTTGCTAATAAATATAAGTTTTAAAGCCGTCCTCAATAGATGTGT
>JACMZG010001920.1:3658-83621 GCA_018340805.1 Microvelia longipes
ACTTAGTTTTAAAAAATAAACGTATTTAATGAGTATTGGTCTGACAAGATGCATAAACTGGCGTGAGATGAGTAAGGTCCGAAATGATGAATTTTTACCGGAACTGTCCATGAGATGATGCATTTACGACAACCCGTTTCAAAACTTGATTTTTATAGTTTCCTATTTTTTCAGTATTACTTACTCTGTGTATTTAAAAAAAAAATAGTATTATTTCAATTATCACCGGAAATTGAACTAAATAGGCATAAATACTTAGTTTTAAAAAATAAACGTATTTTATGAGTATTGGTCTGACAAGATGCATAAACTGGCGTGAGATGATGAGTAAGGTCCGAAATGATGAATTTTTACCGGAACTGTCCATGAGTTGATGCATTTACGACAACCCATTTCAAAACTTGATTTTTATAGTTTCCTATTTTTTCAGTATTACTTACTCTGTGTATTTTAAAAAATATAAGTATTACATCAATTATCACCGGAAATTGAACTAAATAGGCATAAATACTAGTTTTAAAAAATAAACGTATTTATGAGTATTGGTCTGACAAGATGCATAAACTGGCGTGAGATGATGAGTAAGGTCCGAAATGATGATTTTTACCGGAACTGTCCATGAGATGATGCATTTACGACAACCCATTTCAAAACTTGATTTTTATAGTTTCCTATTTTTTCAGTATTACTTACTCTGTGTATTTTAAAAAATATAAGTATTACATCAATTATCACCGGAAATTGAACTAAATAGGCATAAATACTTATTTTAAAAAAATAAACGTATTTAATGAGTATTGGTCTGACAAGATGCATAAACTGGCGTGAGATGATGAGTAAGGTCCGAAATGATGTATTTTTACCGGAACTGTCCATGAGTTGATGCATTTACGACAACCCATTTCAAAACTTGATTTTTATAGTTTCCTAATTTTTCAGTATTATTTACTCTGTGTATTTTAAAAAATATAAGTATTACATCAATTATCACCGGAAATTGAACTAAATAGGCATAAATACTTATTTAAAAAATAAACGTATTTAATGAGTATTGGTCTGACAAGATGCATAAACTGGCGTGAGATGATGAGTAAGGTCCGAAATGATGTATTTTTACCGGAACTGTCCATGAGTTGATGCATTTACGACAACCCATTTCAAAACTTGATTTTCATAGTTTCCTATTTTTTCAGTATTACTTACTCTGTGTATTTTAAAAAAAATGTAAGTATTACATCAATTATCACCGGAAATTGAACTAAATAGGCATAAATACTTAGTTTTAAAAAATAAACGTATTTTATGAGTATTGGTCTGACAAGATGCATAAACTGGCGTGAGATGATGAGTAAGGTCCGAAATGATGTATTTTTACCGGAACTGTCCATGAGATGATGCATTTACAACAACCCGTTTTAAAACTTGATTCTTATAATTTCCTATTTTTTAGGTATTACTCACTCTTTAGTATAAACATATTAGTTAGTATTACTTAGGCTTTCATATAAAGTCACTTGTATATGAATCATCATTAGTACATTACATTACATAATTAATACATAGTATTAGTATTATATTATATACTAGCATTAGTATTAGTACTTTGGTTCATAGAATAACACAGAAAGACATTTATACATATATATAGGTTACATATATAGGTTACATACATATAGGTTATGCATGGCTTATTTAAAATGGCAACCATTACACCGTCAAAAATATCAAAAACTACAAAAAATGGTTTTCCCACCTCCTTCTAACCAATAAGGAGCAGCCCTACAAACATAAAAATAATCTCAATATAGGCCCTATTGAAATTGTTCGGATAAAAAGTTTCAAAAGTTAATTTTAGCAATTTCTAAATTGCACATACCCGCACGCACAAAAAATAAATATTTTTTTTTTTTTAAATCATGTGGGGTATTAAATTGTAGGTATTAATGGGTGGAACACAAACATGCATTGCTTTTTCAAAATTAAATTTTTCTAGTAACAAGCAAGCGCTCAATGCTTTTTAATGTGTTTTTTCTTATATACTATATAAGAAGATACTAATAAGCTAACACAAAAAGGCGTGCGAAGCGAGCCCTTGAATATTATGTTATGTTATAAATTTTTCTATAAAATTAGGTATCGACAAACAAACGCATATATGCGAGCGAAGCGAGCCCTAGAATATTATGTAAAAGTTTGATTTTATAGTTTAAAATTGGTTATTAACAAACAAGCACATAAAGGCGAGCCCTAGAATATTATGTTATGTTTTTACTCTATACTTTAAAATTAGGTACTGATAAACATATACAGAACACATAAAAACATATATAGCGTTTTAATTTTTTTTTGTTATATACTCTTAAGAAGGTACTGATAAGCGAAGCGAGGTCTTGAATATTATGCTATGTTTTAAAATTTTCTCTAAAATTAGGTATCGTCAATCAAACGCATATATGCGAGCGAAGTGAGCCCTAATTAATTAAGTACGTTTGAATTTATAGTTTAAATTTGGCTAGTAACAAGCAAGCACATAAAGGCAAGCGAAGCGAGCCCTTAAATATCATGTCATGTTTTTTCTGATTGTAATGAAATTAGGTACTATTATAATTACTTTTTCTAAATAAATCAGTTATTGACAAACAAACAAATGAAGGCAAGCGAAGAGAGCACTTATATATTATGTTTTCTTTTTAGTATATGCTTTAAATTAGGTACTGATTATTAAAGGCGAGCGAAGCAAGCTTTGGAATATTATGTTATATTTTATTTATTTTGACTAAATATAAGTATCGACAAACAAAAAATATAGGCGATCGAAATGAACCAAAGAATATTAAGTAAAAGTATGACTCTATAGTATTAATACATGGTATTTATGAAAATATCTGAGAAACCCTTATAATTCTTGCAAAGCAAGCACTGCGACGGATTTTTTATGTATCAAATCGTTGCCTTTTTTATTGCGAGTAAATGCATATATTACTCGTTTGGTCGGAATAGTGAGACAACCCAGTCAGTTTCGCTGTCTGCCCGCAGTTGCCGGTCCTTATCAAGGTCCTGGCTTCTCGGGTCACCTGCCTGCTGGTCCAGGGTTCCAGTATGGTCCCGGCTCCAGCGCAGGTGCCGTCCCTATACACTCTCGGGGGTACATGGGGGCGGTTTTGCAGCCCCAGTATTTGCTGGCCTTCAGCGGTTATGGCCAACACTTTCATGGTGGCCATCCGCAGTTGGTAGCTGGCAACTCAGGTGGCTTGTCCAACATTATTAAGAGCCGACATAACCTGTCTTTTGTTTTCAAACTTCAGTCTGAGAGCGGTCAACCTGATCTGTATGGGTACTGGTCGGGTCCTGGGTGTGCTGAGGCACCTTCGAGGCTTGAGGCCATACCTCTTGCGGAGGGTTATGTAGATTATAGACCCAGTCCACATCCTTCCCTGCAGAGTCCATGGCTACATGGTATGCAGGGCTTAGCCTATGCTGGTGGAGCTGGTGTCTTTAAAGTGGTGGCGTGCGGGCAAGGTATAGAGTTATTCTGTACCCAGTCAGCAGGCCATTTGTGTTGAGGCTAAGGCGGCCCGGAGTGAGCCCCAGCAGGGCTCTGAGGAGAAGGGTAAACCTCTAAACAAGGAGGGCAAGGAGGTTAAGAAACTTGCCACCGGTTGAGTCAGGTACGAGTGGAAGGTACTAGCCCGAAAGTTCTTGGAGGCAAGACTGACCAAAGGAGGTCAGGTACCAAGGTACAGAAGGCTATACCCCCTTGGTTGAGAGTAAGGAGCTAAGTACTCCTAGCAGGAGCAAGAGGTTCCGCTCATAGGACAACACCCCTACCCCTCCGCAAGTCAATAAAAGAACTGGGAGGAGAATGAGGGTGAAGTAGTCCCATCTGGCAATCAGGGTGGTACTTTACCTAACACAGGAAGCCAGCCCCCTTCTAAGTCTGACAGACGTGCCACCGGAAGGAGATTCCGATTCATTATCTAGTGATGAATCTGTGGTTTCTCAGGAAGCTGGCATTGAGAGGTGGCTTAAGAAGGTGTGCAAGGTTTATCTTGCTAGGCAGGGCAAGAGTAAGCCATTCACAGAGGTTGAAGGTTTACAGTTTTGCCGGGCTATGTCGAATGCCTGCCTTACCTCAAGGCAGTGCAATGCCCTACCTCTCTTGAGTGCCAGGGTAAAGGGTAGTACGCGGCATTCTAAAGGTTTCTGGAGACAGCGATCAGTCGATCGCTTGGCTACGGTCTAATCTCAAAAACATCAGACCCTGGAAGGGGGCGGTACTTGAAGAGGTTATCGCACTACCTTCGTTATCGAAGATAGTGTTTATGTTACCTCTTCTTGATGATGAAAATCCTACAAATTTTGATATCCAGTAGAGTTTAAGAAAAACCAATCTTGGTGTTTGTACTGTGACATATATATATATTATTTTTATCCATATTTTAATATTACTAATTTCTATATTTATAATATTTACATATTTATTTCTATCTGGTTTTAATAGTTCAGTTTGATGTAAGAATCCTTTCAATTGACCTTTATCTCTTAAATATTTTCTTTTTGTAAACATTACCTTTACTTTTTTCCTTACACTTACCCTCCTTTTATAATCCATATTTACACACACATACAAGCACCGACACACTCACACTCCCACATAGCTTTATATACTCATATCTATCCACTTTTCTATTATATGTACATCGTTATTATCTATTTTACTTTTATTTTGTTTTATGGTAAATTGAGTTCTAGTGCAGCATTTTGTCAATTGTTTGGCCCTTCTTAGTTTATCCTGATATTTTGTACTCCTCTTTCTTGATTATTTTAATAAGTTTTGTTAGGTAACTGTCCTTTTCCTTTCTGATTTTCCTTCTATCTTAACCTCTGTTTACATGATAATGGTAACTGGGAAATAGCAAGATTGAAGAGTGGAGAGTTTAGTTTAGGTCAGGGCACCATTGCAACAGATTGAGTGCGTTTTACTATTAATTCTGTTACGCGTGTGCGGATCGCTTCGGGCCCCGACTTTTAACTCAAGTTTAGAAATAGTGAAGTGTGATAGTGAACTTGGTTTACTCTGAATTTTGGCAGAACTTCAGGACCGATTGCACTACTTAGTGGATGGACAGCTAAGCCTTTTTAAAATTATATTCATTTATAATTGTTTTTCAGCTCAGGGATTTCCCAAGTCAAGTGGGCTACTTTATGAGGGATTTTACCCCCCTTCCACACCCCTTAGTTTTAGAATATAGACTTAACATTAGCCTTAAGTTAGATTTAAGAACCTGGTGCCCTGTTAGATTTAGATATTAGTTTTAGTTCACAAGATCTTCTTGTAAGTAGCTAATCAAACTTGGGGTTGTTTTGGCTGTTATTTCAGTTCCTGATTTTTTAAGTTAAATAAAGAAACGAGCCTTTCTTGATATTGGGCTCAAGTACGGTGTCGTGCAGCAGTGGTTCAAACTTACAATTTCGTGACGATTTTTGATTATGTTATGGTGAATCGACGTGGGACTAATTTATTTCTTCCAGATAGACCGGTCAATCCTTTTCCTTTTTCCTTCCTGTTCTAAGAAACTTTTCTTTTGGTTGTTTTAATTAAGAGGACTCTAAATTCTTATTTATACATGTTTATATGAAGTAACTTAAATTTATTTGTTATCATTATAATTTTAGTTTTGATTTACTATCTTCAACGAGACTTGTTTATTAGATTCCTTTTTAATTTTGAATATTATTTTCTTCTTGGATGTATAGAAAGTGGAGTACCCACTCCCCACCCTGTCTAGCTGGTTATCAAAATCCCTTGAGTAGTTCAAGGGGCCCGTCCACCTTAAGACGTAACAGAACTAAGGAATGGAGAGTACTAAGTAGCGCAAGGATATCGAAACCTAAAGGCCTGCACCTGGTGGATAAGATTGGCTCGGGTTCCCTGGCCCCAGTTAGAAAGAGAGGCTTTTCTCTAATCTATCAGGGGTCTAGGATCAGTGTCTTTATTAATAAAGAGGCACGATCAGAGAAAGCTGATGGGAAGGGTGGGCCTAAAAACCCCCTAAGCAGCCAGCGGAATCTGGGCCAAGCAAGAAACGGAAACGCAGGAAGCCTGGTAAGGGCTCTAAGAGAGAGTCTATAAGAGCAAGTCTGCCAAGACTCCTAGTGCGGATGGCAAGCCGTCTGGTAGTAATTTGACAGATAAAGCTAATAATTTGGAAAGACCTCTGAGTAGTCTTTGGGTTCTCGAGGCTAATCTGCAACATAGTTCAGCAGCCACCTCTGCCTTTTGTAAGCAGATCGCAGACCTAGATATCAGTATTGGCATGACGCAGGAGCCTTATTTCTATAAGGCTCAAGTCAGAGGACATAGTGCTCCTCGTGGTACTCTATTCTACTGTCAAACGGTCAAAGCCCGAGAACTTGTTTTTTTATTAAAAATATAAGAGCCTCACTAATTTCTGTCTCAGAGATCTGGTTGCAGTGAAAGTTATCGGGAGTCAGCTGGGTGAGGGACGACGAGACCTAGTCTTATGTTCACTGTACTTACACTATGACTCTCCGACTTCCCCCCTTCAGATGTATTAGTGCACTTAGTTCGCTATTGTAATGAAACTGGGGTTTCTCTACTGGTTGGTTGTGATGCTAACTAGCATAATATGGTGTGGGGCAGTTTCGACACTAATCACAGGGGTATTGCTATGCTAGAGTTTTTACCCAGCATAGAGCTATACTTGCTTAACCGGGGAGCAATTCCAACTTACTTCACGGTTAGACGGAAAGAGGTCATAGTTATCTCATTTTATTTATTTATTTAATTATAAATACAGTATTACATAAATATAAAATACATGTGTAATCAGAGATTTTGCACCCAAGATATCTTATCAAGGGTGAAGGATTGGAGAGTGTTGCAGAAAGAATATCTTTCTGATCACCGACATATCCTTATCACCTTTGGAGCTAACGCATCTAAAGTGTCTCAGTACAGGAACTCTAGGTTCACTTATTGGGATCAGTATCGTGATGTATTAAAATCTGAATTGGATAAGTTAGGTCAATGTCCAAAAGGCCTTAGAGAGACGGAGGACTATGTCCAGAGTCTTACTCAGGCAATTACTACATGTACTAAATACTTGTCCTGCTTTGACTTACCCTTAGGTGGCAGACATTTGGTCTTGCCTACGCGCCTGTACAGGAACTTAATAAATTACCCTCAACAAGTTGATAACTTTCTGTGAATCAATACACTTGTTCTGGGAGTAAAGGAATTAGGAGAGAATCTTTAAACTAGTAAACAGTAAACTTTATGGTTGAACTATAACTATAAAGTTATAGTTCAACCATAAAGTTATAGTATAGTAACCAAGTATGAAGTAAGAAAACGTGTGTCCGGATAGTCGCTACCGCTAATCAGGGCAAAGAAACCGATTTGTTATGACATTTTAAACATACCTTATAACCCCTAATAAATATTATTTTCTTACTAGGATTAAATTTAAAATTTAAATTCTAAAAAAAGGTTTCACAATTTCCAGCTTCTTAGAAGTCACCAGAAAAGACTTGAAAACTTCATATCACTATTCTTCAGAAAATGTATCAATATCCACACTTCGGAAAATGTAATAAAATATTAATTATGGTAAATAAAAAGTATTTATATTACGCCTGATTATGCTCCTTTTTAGACCCTAACTGATTACATAAATTTATTTTTATTATTAACTATGCATTCGTTTACAGTAAAATCTTGTGATAATTGATTAAATTCTCGTCTTATTTTATGTTGCACAGTGTAAGGTATACGTAAACAAAGGAAATTCGCTAAAAATCGAGTATGAGATACCTTAGAACTTTTCCTCATTACATCAGATACGCTACGCACATCCTCCCTGCTTCGGACTTACTTCGCTCGTCTTCAAATAGTAAATAGATCTGTTTCATTCCCAGCGGCCACCCATAAAGGCGTTGACCACGCTCAGTGATAATTTTTATGATCCTACAAAAGTCAAGGATGTACTTGCCGTATTGAAACTAATGCTTTTAATTTTTAATGATGAAAATTAAACTAATGCTAATACTGAGATGTTACTTATGACATGTTAGTCTTATACATGGCTACATGGTTGCCAAATCTCAATCCCATCGTAGAAGTCAAGTTCTTAAACTTGTAAATACTTCATTTTACAGCCAGTTCCGGTTAAAATTCTTTATTTAAGACCTTATTTATTTGTTTACACGAAATTATTATTTTCCTCAGAATATAGTTGATTGAATACAATTAATATAATAATTAAACATAAATCCGTTTTTAGTAAAATATCCGATGAATATCAATAGGATTATAGTCTTATTTTCTATACCTACTCTGTGTTGAAATTACACCTTAACAAATCTTAAGGTAATAAACTGCGTAGGCTTCCGCGGTTGTTGTCATGAAGATTTAGGTCTTCCGATAGTGACCGCGTCAATGTAGATGAAGAATCCGACGTTTCGCTTCCACTGTGGGAGGCATCTTCAGGGATGTAGGACAGCATGGATAGAAACGCAATGCTCTACAAAACTGAACTGTTTGGAGGTCGAGCGCAGCGAGACCACAGAGCATTGCGTTTCTATCCATGATGTCCTACATCCCTGAAGATGCCTCCCACAGTGGAAGCGAAACGTCGGATTCTTCATCTACATTGACGCAGTCACTACCGGAAGACCTAAAATCTTCAAATCTTAAGGTGGCATTACTATGGTCTCGCTGCGCTCGACCTCAAAATAGTGTGTTTATATTATTAATGTATGTATGAACGAGAGTTCTTGATACAATCCTAATGGAACTATAATAGTAATCTGGTATAGTTCTTTATGAGTATATCAGCTTTACATTTACCAATATATCAAATCATTTGAAAATTTAAATTTTACACGCTAAAACATGATTTTGGCAGATGTAAACACACTTTGTTATATATTTTAATAGTCTCACTAAAATTTATATATCTTTACCAATATGCAAAAACTTTAAGGTAATTGAATTAAACTATGTTTTATGTGGAGTTTCCCCTTTCCTTTTATTTATATTTGTCAATTTAGTGACAGTCTTGTTTGAGATGTCGTCTATGTTTTTGTGTAATTTTCAAGAATATATTAGCTGTGTTACGTAAGTTGTTTTATCTAGTCAATATATAAGTCAGAATTAGACGTTTTCGGCTGATAAGCGCCGGAACGGAACAATTGGCGACCGTTGGAATAATATTGGACCGTATTTTAGGAAAAAAATTTCGATAAATCTTTGTTTACCGTTTTTGACGTGATTCGTAAAAGTTTAGAGGTATGGAGCAAGAAACTAAGCTTATGGATGTTATTAGGAAGTCGTTTACTAGGCTTTACGATAGAATAGGGTCCGAGTTAAATGAAAAACCCTTAGATTTAGATAAGGTGATTGCTTCGTACACGCATCTAGAAAAAATCGGTAGAGATCTATCTGTCAAAGATGATATTGTTTTTAATTTTATGCTAGAATCTGACATGAGCGTAGACGAATTGGACTCAGAAAGAAATTTGTCAGATGAATTTCAGGGTAAATATTATAAGATTATGGCTAAGGTACAAAGATTGCAAGACGAGCATAGGTCTAACAGTTAGGCTAGTTGTGTTTCTGTAGGTACCAATGCCAATAAAAAGAGTACTTATAAGTTACCTAAACTGTCATGGAATCAGTATGATGGTAAAATAATAGACTGGTTATCATTTTGGGGACAGTTTAAGAAGGTTCATGAAGACAAGGTTATGGACGAAGATTTAAAATTTCAATACCTTATTCAATCTACTAAACCAGGCTCTCATGCAAGGGAACTGGTGAGAGTTACCCACCTATAGGGGCAAATTATATGAAAGCGATTTCTAGTTTAAAAAGTAGGTTCGGTAGGGAGGATGTTTTAGTTGAAGTATATGTTAGAGAGTTGCTTAAGATTATTTTAGGAAATGCTCTAAATTCAAGTAACGTTATACTTTCTCCACTATATGATAAACTAGAAACTTATCTTAGAGCTTTGGAGACGTTAGGGGTAACAAATGATAAGTGTTCAGCAATGCTGTACCCACTAGTAGAATCCGCTCTCCCACAAGAACAACTTAAAGCATGGCAACGGAGTTCTTACTTTTCTCAGGGGCAATGTGAGGATTACGTCATAGGAACATCATCAGTAGAAGAAGATTCTGAAGAAACTCAGAGTGGTGGGGGTACTGGATCCGGGAAGTCTAACCAAGGTGAGGCTAAGAATAGAGTTACGCAACTTATGAAGTTTTTAAAACGCGAAGTTGAGGGTCAGGAAAGAATTGACTTAGCTATGGAGGGTTTTGGGTTGACATTAGAAGATACTAGCTCTTCTAAGCATAAACCTAAATCTAATGCATCCAAGATTCGTGAGGCTCAGCCAATAATTAGTACTGGTTCAGCTCTGATAGTAACTGACACTAGTGGTAAACACGAGAAGAAAGGAAAACAGAATAGAAAATGTGTATTTTGTGAGGGTGAGCATTATACCAACAAATGTCCAGATGCTTTGCGTTTTAGTCTAGCTGATAGGAAAGAAAAGTTGAAGTCAAGTGGTCACTGTTTTCGATGCTTAAGACCTGGTTGTCTATCCTATAGATGTACGGCAAGAATATTATGTTCTCAGTGTAAGAGAAGGCACTCAGAGCTGGTTTGTAGTCAAGGTGATACGAAAGCTAAAGAATATACTTTTTGACTACACTCGGGTGAGGACTCAGATTTTAACTCGGGTGTCCAAGGTAACAGGGAGTTTTGCTTACTTACAACTGTTCTAAATGACTCTAGTATTTCAAACTTATGGAAACTGGATGTGTTAGGAGTCGAAGAACCGTCGGCTAGGTTAGAACAGATGAGTCGTAGGGAAGCTACATTGAAGCATTTTGAAGAAACGGTCAGTTTTAACGACAATGGACGCTATGAAGTCAAACTGCCGTGGACAGAAGACCCAAGTATTCTTCCTAGCTACAAAGATAAGGCTTTTAAAAGGCTGCAATCTACAACTCAGAGGCTTATTAATACTGGCAATTATGAAAGCTATGATAGAGTTTTTAAGGAGTGGGTTGCTGAAGAACTAATAGAAGAAGTACCTTTAGTTGAGCAAGATAGTTGCGACGTTCACTACTTAGCTCATAGAGCTGTAAAAGAGAGTAGTGCAACAACAAAAGTACGCCCAGTTTTCGACGCGTCAGCTAAAGAGAAAAATTCACCATCACTGAACAGCTGCTTAGATAAGGGGCCAAATATGGTTGAGAACTGAAGAACTATTCCTGAAATACTGCTGCACTTTAGAATAGGTAAATTTGGGGTCTCTTCGGATATAAGAAAAGCAGTGTGTTTAAGAAGGATAGAGACTACCTTCGTTTTCTCTGGTGGAAGGGTAGTGAAGAAGGTAAAAGACAACTGATAGTGTACAGACATCGACGGGTAGTTTTTTAATATATTAGCTGTGTTACGTAAGTTGTTTTATCTAGTCAATATTAGTCAGAATTAGACGTTTTCGGCTGATAAGCGCCGGAACGGAACATTTTATTTAATTTATAAAATTATAACTTAATAAAATAACTTAATATTTAACTTTACTTAATGTTTTAATATATATATATTTATAGTATAATTTTATTAATATTTGTGTATTTATTATGTTATGTATTATGCATGTATACTATAATATTATACTATAAGAGTTTAAAGGATTATATCAAAGACTATTATGTTCTAAGTACTCCGTGATTATATACACCTATGTGGGTATGTGTGTGTATATGTAGGTATGTGTATGTATATATGCGTATGTATGTATGAATGTAAATACATATAGATAGTAATAAATAAGAAATAATGTATAAGAAATAAAACTTGATGTAAGTCGCTTAGATTCTAAATTATTCACAATGTAAACAAAGACATTTATGTTACGTCAATTTGATTTACAAAATAAACTTTATTTTATTTGTTATAATTACATTATTAATTATTCTATGTTTTGTTAATCATAGAAATAAATCAACCCCCCCCCACTACCATGTAGCTTAAAAAACTTAATACAAGTCACTTATAATAAAACAAATGCTACAAAAACATTTCTTGAAGAATTTTGTTGAAAGAATACAAAGTAATAGATATTTAATACATGATTAAATAATAAATAATAATTAACTTTTTACTGCAAGGAGAATTAAAAATCATTCTTCATGTAAATCATAAGAGAGATTCAAATCTTCTTCCTTCAACTCTAATACATAGTCTACATCTTCTTAACACTGATTGTGTAGCTTTTTCAATTTGTGCTGCAGTTATTGCAGCTCTTGACTCATGAATTTTCAGCATCAGATCATCTCGACTTTGTGGGGCTTGCCTGTATATTTCATCTTTTATAGTGCCCCAAAAATCTTGTGGTGTAAGATCAAGAGATCTCGGAGGCCAGGCTATTGGTCCCTTTCGTCCAATCCAGCGATTGGGATAATTTTCATTCAGCCAGTCTCGAGGCCTAAGCCCATAGTGGGCCGGGCATCCATCCAACTGGAACCACTGATTTAATATTAAATTGAGAGGTACTTCCTCTTGAAGATTTCCTAAATGATTATTTAAGAAAAATAAAAACTCATTAAATTGTGAATAATTTGACATCTAAGCGACTTACATCAAGTTTTTTAAGAATATCTCGGTTCAAGTTAAAAACAAACCATAGATTATGTTATACCATTTAAAGGTTTATATTCATTTTTGGGTTTTAACTATGAGTGGACAAATATCGAAGATTTTGACATTTAAAATTTTTTACATTTTTAGTACTAATAAAATTATTTATTTTAAATGCAAATAAATTAAAGATTAATTGTAATGATTGCGACATAAAGTATACCATTTTAAAGGGAATTTAATGTCCTTTAGAATAGTGAAAACCGTATCTCTTTAGCTTTAGTAGTTTTCAAGTTGTAGATCGTTTTAGAGAATTAGACAGTAAAGTATCGAAGAATATCGATTTATCGATGTTTCTAGAGAACTATTTAGAATCGACCCTATGCTTACATTTTTGTTCATCCTGGTCCATAGAATCAGGATTTTTATTTTGTCCCATTAAGATTTAAACGCTTAAAAGGTACTTCGATCTTAACTTTTACAAACTGGAAGAAACGATTTATTTTTATATCTGAAAAAATGACAACTCTGGATCTGGATGAACAAATGTGCTTCTTGTGTCTCTTAACCACTCAGGAGCAGACCTAATTTTCCTAAAAAACTCTGTCAGCTTGGCAAGATATTCATGAGGGGTTGATTCTGCCTTTGTAGAATCAACATTGTAGAATATTTTTACACACAAGTTCGCCTGGCAGTTTTAGAGGTTCCCCGTATAAAAGTTCGGCTGCTGAATGTCCAGTGGTTTCGCTGAGAGCTGCTCTAAGGCCTAACAGCACAGTCGGCAGTACGTCTACCCAACGATTAGAGGTATGACATCGGATAGCATTTTTGAGAGTTCGATGCCATCTCTCTACCTTTCCGTTAGCCTGTGGATGGTATGCTGTCGTGAAGTATTGATTTACGCCTAACATCTTGTTCAGTTGTTTAAATTGGTTGGAAAGGAACTGAGTACCACGGTCGGTCGTAATTCTTTTAGGAACACCAAAACGTGATATCCGCAAACCTTAACAACTGTTGTAGCAGTTATGTCTCTGATAGGCTTGACTTCCGGCCAACAAGTGGTTCAATCGATCATTGTTAGGCAGTACTTGTATCCTCTGTTGGGTGGTCACGGGCCAACTATGTCTATGTGAACGTGCTCTAGGCGACCTGAAGGTTCAAAAGCTTGTAACGGAGCTTTACAATGACGGCTTACTTTGTTTGCTTGGCATCCTTTGCATGCTTTGCACCATGATCTGCCGTCTTTGTTTATGGAAGGCAAAACAAACTTCGCCCTTAACAGTTGCGACGTTTTTCTTATTCCTGGGTGGCTTAAATTATGAATTTTATCAAATATTTGATGTCGCCACTGCTTAGGAGTATACAGTCTGTTAGCTTCGTCCACGTACACATAGTAATTTTTCTCAGGAGATTTAACCATTCGAAGATTCAGGGAATATCCTTGTTTTTCCAGGATTCGTTTGAGTTCTTCATCCTTACTTAAATCCTTCGATAGTAATCTAAAATCAAGAATATCATGTCGCGCTGATATAGGTTCTATCCGAGATAGATGATCGGCAACAATGCTGTCCTTGCCAGAAATGTGTCAGATGTCCGTAGTAAATTCAGAAATATAACTTAACTGTCGAGCCTGTCGATCAGACATTGGATCAGTTTTCTTTGTAAAAGCAAATGTTAGAGGACGATGATCCGTGTAGATGGTGATCTCTCGGCCTTCAAGCATATATGCGAAATGCTTCATGGTCATGTACACGGCCAGAAGTTCCCTATCATAGGTGCTGTATCTGATTTGGGTAGGAGATAATTTATGCGATAAAAAACCAAGCGGCTGATTTTCGCTGCCAATGACCTATTCTATGACCCCTCATACGGCTTTATCTGATGCATTAGCTTCGATTTTTGCGGACGATGATAGGTGAGCAAGAAGCACGGCGTCTTGCAAGCTTTTTTTCGTTGTTTCAAATGCTTGTTCTAATTCTTGGATCCAAGATATTGGTGAAGAAGCCCCGCTTCCTTTGATACTCTGAAGCTGATCTGTAAGAGGAGCTTGTATTGCAGCCGCAGCTGGTATGAATCGTCTATAAAAATTCCACATTTCTAGGTAGGAGCGAAGTTGCTTGACTATAGTAGGTTTTTTAAAATTCTGAATGGTTTGTGATTTATCAGGAATTGGCCTGACACCGTAGGAAGAAATTTCATGCCCAAGGAAGGAAATATTTTCGACTTCAAATAGATTTTTAGGAACGTTGAGAACCAGGCCGTATTCGGATGAACGCTGAAAAAACTAGGTAAAGATGGTTTTGTGCTAATTTCGATCCTTAGCAGCTACGAACACATCATCAAGATATACAAATACGAACTTGATATTGACGAAAATTTCATTAACAAAGCTTTGAAAAGTTTGCCCAAGTGTTCCTTAGCCCAAATTTCATGCGGGGGAACTCAAAATGCCCGAAGGGTGTGGTGATTGCGGTCTCATCGATGTCTTCAGGTGCCACCGGTATTTGATGATAGGCCCTAACTAAATTGATCTTTGAATAGATATGCGTACCTTCCAGCATGTGCCCAAAATCCTGGATATGCGGTATAGGGTAGTGGTCTGGAACTGTTATAGCGTTGAGATGACGGAAGTCACCGCATGGTCTCCAGTTACCGTCTTTCTTTGGTACCATATGTAATGCACTAGTCCATGGAGATTTGGAAGATCTGCATATCCCTGCTTCCATCATTACCCTAAACTCTTCTTTTGCTATCTGTAATTTTTCTGGAGTTAGCCTTCGTGGGCAGTAAAAAACTGGGGGCCGGTGGTTGCTATGTAATGCTTCACCTCACCAGTGAACGGGAGGGCCAAGTGATATCAGGATACTCACTCAAGAGCTTCGTAAATTCGCACGTTCAAATAACAGTAACGCAACCGCGTGTGCTCGTTTGTTTTACTACTGCAGGTACTTGTAACTGTTTTTCACTGTCGACTAGCCTGCCAATGTATGAATAAGTAGCATATCTCTTAAATCTATTAATATGACACTTCATATATCTGATATATAGGTATTGAAGTATTAAGTTTTTAGGAATGTAGATAAAGAAGAACTTTATTAATTCATTAAATTTATTTTAGTAATAATTATTTATTATTACTTTTATTGTATGTCTCCGTCATGTGTCGTTTTACATGTTTTTTAAGTGTGTCAGTTTTGTTTGTTGGTGTATTTTTAAACAGGTCGAGTAGTGTGAAAGGAAAGCGGTTAATAAGCATTTGAAGAGCAAGTTCCTTATGCAACGATTTACAAGTATAAACTAAATTGTTCACACCTGTCAAAGTTATGGCGCAATAATAGTGACGGAACTTCATATTTGAAGCTTTCCGCTCAAATTTAGCTTTCATTTAAATTTAATAATAATTTCTTTAAATTTCTATAGTACTTCATACAGTAAACCTAAAAAGTCAAAATTTCCTTCGGGTTTAGTATACTAAATTAAAATCAGTTAACTATAATATTGTGTACTTATAGATTGCACACAAAAAATATAATTATACAATAAACGGACAATAAAATCAATTTTCTTAGAAAAATAGAACATAATTTAAAACACAAATTAGTGAAAATAAAGTCTAAACACTAACTTCAGTACCTTTTAAATTTAAATACCTTTAAAAATGTATACTCACACATTAAACTTTTCAAACATTAATACAATTTTATGTACTTAAATAATATCGATAACACTAATATAACTTACCAAAATGTAACTTAACTATTATAACTTACAATAATATATCTGACCATGATTTAACATAACTAATATATTATTACCATAAAATAACTTTACCACTCAAAGAAGTATAATAACTTTAAAACAACCTACACAATACAAGTAAAAATCACCAATTTATAACTATAAAAATCAAGTTTTAAAACGGGTTGTCGTAAATGCATCATCTCATGATGATGAGATACCCAGACAGTTCCGGTAAAAATACATCATTTCGGACCTTACTCATCATCTCACGCCAGTTTATGCATCTTGTCAGACCAACACTCATTAAATACGTTTATTTTTTAAAACTAAGTATTTATGCCTATTTAGTTCAATTTCCGGTGATAACTGATGTAATACTCATATTTTTTTGAAATACACAAGTAAGTAATACTAAAAAAATTGGAAACTATAAAAATCAAGTTTTGAAACTAGGTGTCGTAAATGCATTATCTCATGGACAGTTCCGGTAAAAATTCATCATTTCGGACCTTACTCATCATCTCACGCCAGTTTATGCATCTTGTCAGACCAATACTCATAAAATACGTTTATTTTTTAAAACTAAGTATTTATGCCTATTTAGTTCAATTTCCGGTGATAATTGATGTAATACTATATTTTTTTAAAATACACAGAGTAAGTAATACTGAAAAAATAGGAAACTATAAAAATCAAGTTTTGAAATGGGTTGTCGTAAATGCATCATCTCTTGGACAGTTCCGGTAAAAATTCATCATTTCGGACCTTACTCATCATCTCACGCCAGTTTATGCATTTTTTTAGATCCCTACTGATTAATTACTCTTAAAATAAATTATATGGTTTCTATTTAATTAAATCTCTGATGATATTTCTTTGAATTTTGTCTTTTTGTGTTAGTTTTTAATACAGTTTTTTACTTATACTAATTTTTGCCGCATTCTAACGAATCTGTATCCAAGCGATTAGCGTGTCCGATATGGTGTGCATTATCATATAAAGTTTGATATGATCAGAAAAATTTTTAAGTGTTATGATTTACAGAAATATTTGATTTCCTTATATGTGTTTTAATTATTATAAAGAGGAGGTATAACATAGTTTAAGACAGAAAGTTTTGCTTTTATAATCTAATATAACATCTGTACATTTATTTATTATAGTTATATAATGTGAAAAGCGAGCAAAGCTAGAACGAAATATAGTTTTTCCTAATACAAGCAAAAAAGCGTTAATCACATCGTCATGGCACTGGAATAAATATTCTTCGAATGATAAAATACATATGCAAATAAAACATCTAACTTGATGTTATGAACTAAAAACCCTTTGTTTATAGAAGTTTCATTCTTAGGAGAAAAGAAAAAATCAACTCAAAAGAGTCATATATTTTTTTTCTTTCATATATTTTTGTCCAAAAGTAGGGTAGATAAATTTGCATCCTTGGTCCGAGAAGATGCATCCATCACAAAAACTTAAGAAAGTCGAGCCATTTTCTCATCATCTCATCATTTCGAGCCAAGATGAGCGTTTCGGACCACTGTGGCGCGACATGATGCAATCATATCCGAAACTGGCCTAAAATTCTCATCTGGCTCGTCATAGCGTTTTGCTCCCAAATGATGCAAATATATGGCAAAGTGGTCCCACGGGATGAATCCCAATCCTTATATATATACAAGTCTCTCTTCGTCTGTGGAAGAACTTTAACAGTTCGAAACGTTACGTTTTTATTGTAAGTTTTCTTAATGTTTCTATATATTTCTTTATAATTAAGTATATATATATATATATATATATATATATATATATATATATATATATATATAATAATAATAAGTTGAAATTTTGGTTGCTTATAACTCGAAACCCCTTTATAGGCATAAAGATACATATATTACTAGAGGGACCCTATTGGTTGAATTTTGAAACATCGAAAAAGTAAACTTATCATTATCATCAAATGAACAGAACAAAAAAACAGTAAATTAAATGCTGGAATGTTTAAAATACAAATCACAACACAAACAATCTGTGGGAAGCCGAAAACAATTGATTAATTATAACCTTAACTCCCTCTTGGAGGAGGTTTCAATGAGGTTACACAGAGCCCCTGAGAGCCCCACTAAAAATGTTTCAGGCCTCTCAATGTTTTAAGATAGGCTATGCCTTCTCTAGTATATATCTCTATGTTTATAGGATCTAGACTTAAGTTTAAACTTAGACTAATCATATATCGGAAAGAGTCATAAGCTATGTCAGATTAGTGCTAAAATAACAGTAGGGGATTAGTGTAAAAAATCTTAATTATACATCTCATATAGTACTATTCTTCAGTCTTTGTGTTGCTCTTCGACCTTACAACACGCTTAACTTACAATCTGTCTTAAATTGCTAAAATTGTGTAGTTTTTAACAATATTCGTGAATTTTTTTCATGTATAAAGTTTTATTATAGCTTTATTGTCTATATGTGTGTTTTGTCTCTAATAATTCTTTATATCAAGATTAATTAAAGTAAGAAAAAAAAATTACTATAGGTAATTATTTATATCATAAAAATGTATCAACTTGCGACACAAAGACTGAGTGCCGCACACGAGTTTCCTCCTGCGGCTATACAATGTTAGAAAGATAAGAGATACATGTATTTATTAAGCTTTTAATTATGTTGTATAAATAAAAAAAAAAAAAAAAAATTGACGTTTGATGAAAATCGCCAGATAGACAAAGACATCTTATATATATGTCTGCATATATATAATATGTATGCATGGCACATTATATGTATGCATGGAAAATATTATATTATTATCATTAATGTTCTACCACCAAATGATAGTCGTATTTCAAATTGTAAAAATACTAAAAAAGAGGTCCTATGGCTCCAAAAAAAAAAAAAAATAAATAAAAAGATGGTTTAAACAAACAGTGAGTAATGTCGAACGTATTAAGTTAAAGACAAAAAAATAAGAAAGAAGAAGAAGAAGAAGACATCTTAAACAAAGAATGTTTCTTGCTGTTACAGCTATTAACAACTTTTATTTTTTGTAGTTCTCAAAGGAATAAGTAATAATTTGTTGTTTGATTAATAAAATATTTGCCAAGCCAAACTCGGGTATCACTGCTAGTTATTTATAACGTTCTTTAAATTATAATTTATTAATTACTTTGTTGTCCTATAGACATATAATATATATACACACACACAAACACACACAAATACATATATATATATATATATATATATATATATATATATTATATATATATATATATATATATATATATAAAAGAAAGGGTAATATAATAGTCTATCTCAATACATGGAGATGCCTGAAACATCTTTTTGGGTCTCTGTGTAACCTCATTGAAACCTCTTTCAAAAGTTAGGTTAGGTTATTATAAATCAATTATTTTCTTCTTCCACTAATTGTGTTTTTTAATTTGTATTTTAACATTCTACTATATAAGTTACCCTAATTCTGTACTGATTATCTGATTGTATTTATAAGCGAAGGTGGTCAGGTTACTTTTTTGATGTTCCATAAGTTTACCTATACGGTCTCTATAGTAGTAATATCTCTATGCTGTGTGTAGTCTCATTGAAACCTCCTCCAAGATTCTACTTAAGGTTATTCTAAATCAATTACTACGTACACACAGCATATTTAACAGGTGATCGTATTCCATACGCATTTGATACGATCCGGTTCTAGTACCTTATTTGTTTAGTGGATCAAGTCAGATGACGTGATCTAATTAGATCATAACTGATCCCGCCAAAACATCTTTATTAAACATCTTTTATTGTCAAGGTTCACTTAGGTTATAAGAAAGTTCTAAACAAAAAAATATATAATTCAATTGCACTTTCTTATGTAAAGTATGTATACTTTCGAAAAATCAGCTTCCGTCGATACTTGCTGTTGCAGTATCGACAGCAAGTATCAACGGTAGCTGATTCTTCGATTGCTTCTTCAACTTGCCGTAAATACAACCTTTTTAATTTTATGTATACTTTACATAATAAAAATTTGAATTGTCACTTGGTGAATAACGGCAATATTTTAATCAAGGATCTTGAATTAAGGGGATGACGCATTAAGGAACATTTCTGACCTCATGGAAGTTATTAGAGATAGAGAAACAGGAGCAAACTTACCTTCTCCTTTGGTTATAATGAAAAAAAGTTATGTATCATAAAAGAAATAAAAAAATAGTAGAATTAAATTCTGTTGACATTACGCGTGTTAGATCTTAAAAGTGAAAAACACAAACCTTATACACTTCTCCAATACTTTTAAACTCTATATGGGACAAGTTATTCCATGCTCATCTATTTTTCGTAATAACGGTGGCGACTCTTTTTTTCCCTTTATGGTGTCCCTGGGATATAAACTGACTTTTATCAATAGAAAAAGATATTTAAGAGTTTATTGAACTCTTATGTTTAATGAATATAAGAACATATAATTTAACTAAAACGCATAAAATTTTGCCTTTAATATTAAACAAATTTAAATAAATCAACTGTTTTTTAATTCCCCCATATAGTCCCCCATATTTGTATTAGAATTGTTTGGAAAATAAAGGCCTTATCATGGCCCTTATCAATATTCAGTGCTGCCAACTTTATGAATTTACTTCCGCTGTCTATTTTGTTTTCTTAATTAGAATATTTAATATTACCTAGATCGCTGTTGTCTATATTCTTTTCCTTAGCTTGTAGATCTAGCCAAGTAGTTTTGCCCCTGTGATGATATATGTATACATAGGCATTATCTGTCTTTTTAATTGCTTCGCTTAGACAGTGGGTGAAGAATCCGTCAGTCCATAGCTAAAAGGCGTAAAAAGTTACTTAAGCTTAAAGGCGTAAACGTTTCTCAAGCTAAAAGGTGTATATAAGGGTATATCCGGTAAACTATGTTACTTTGGATAAAAGGGCCTAATAGCTAATCACAATTTGGTGTTGGATATTCACTTATTCTTTTATTTAATGTTATTTTTTTCTTCCTGGAGGTAAATTCTGAACTTACCACATGATAAAATAGTCGTTACTCCCGAGCAGTAATCAACTCCCTCAGCTTCGGCTCTAGAGTTAGCTGCACTATGCCTTCGTCAAGCCTCGGGGACCAATTGAATAAATTCCTGGATAAGCCTCGTGCTTTTTATTTAAATATTACGGGTCTCTTTGGCATTAGCCTTAGGAAGCAACTTGACTACCCAGGGAGCTACAATTATCTTTTCTCCTATGGTAAATTAAATACATTTCTTCACGAATTGTATTTAGCTATTTAAAAACAGTGTAGTAAACATTTTTATCTGCTCACGGCAAGAAAATGAAGCATTACTGAACTAATTTTAGGCGAGAAAGTAGCATTTCCCAGATCGGCTGGTAATTAGTCATAAATCACTGCACTTTACCTGCCTAGGCAGGAAAGTAGCATTTCCCAGCCGCTCCTGCCTATGCTGGTAAAGAAAGTTAATAGATAATTTTTGTAAACATGATTAGTTAATAATAAAAAGCCTATTGAATTTATTTAATAATTTATATAATGAATAATTTAGTCAAATAGTTGTTGAATCGGGAGTATGTTAAGATTTCTGTAGAGTGGAATACTATGTTCTATCATATTTTTCTTCAGTAACGTCTTTATTAAAAGTTTTTGTGTGATGAAGACCTGGGTTTTAACTGTTTGAGAGGCTGCTCCCCATGCTAAAATACCATATTGTAATATAGATTCAACTAATCCATAGTACACAGCTTTCATTTGATTTATAGTACAGAAGTCCCTTAGCTTTCTAAATATGTAAACAATTTGTCGAAGTCTAGTTGTTAGTATAGTCAAGTGAGGTTTCCAGTTTAAATGTTGGTCTATAGTAATACCTAAATATTTGGCAGTTTTAGCTTTTCTTATTTCAGGGCATGTACACGTTGTATTACTTCTTGAAGAAGCTCTACATTGTAGGGAATGGATTTTTAATGTTTCGATGTCAGGTTGTCCAGTCGAATACAGTGAGAATGTTAGAAAAATGGTTTTGTTAGTACTTTAGGTAAGTTCGTTATCGTCTAGCCAAGTCTTAATGTCAGTGAGGCTGTTTTCTATTACTTGTCTAGTGTCCGTAAATGAGTTTGTCGATGCTAGTACTAGTGCGTCATCTGCAAAGCATATTATTTTTACATTTTTACAGGCGTCAAATAAGTCATTTACGTGGATAAGGAAAAGATATGGTCCGAGACATGTTCCTTGAGGAATAGAATATTCAGAGGTAAAGCTGTTCCCTATTTTGCCATTGATTTTAGTTCTGTATATTCTATCCTGCAAGTAACTCTGGAACCACTTCAACATGTTCCCTTCGATTCCTATACTTTTTAATTTTTTCAGTAACAGTCTGTGTTGTACCGTACCGAAAGTTTTCTCTAAGTCAATTTGTACAGCTATAGGTTTGTGTCCTTTGTCTAGTTGATCTGTCACAAAGTTAATCATTTCAGTGATAGCGTCCTGTGTGCTTCTGCCTTGTCTGAATCCGTATTGGTAGTCTGATAGTATTTTGTTCTCCTCTAAGTAGATAGTCAAGTATTTTTTAATAATTTTTGATATATTGGATAACATAGCTATTGGTCTGTAGTTTCGACGGCCATAGGTACTAAAAAAATTGCAAATATTTCGTAGATAAATATTTCGATAATTCCAGGATTTTAAATATAGAATCAGGCTCTTATCACTACAGACTTGGATTCGTCCTATTTAACTCAGAAATAATAAAACCTAAGCGGATAATTTAAACAAATATTTTAAAAAAAGTGAATTTATTGAGTTATTAATTATTTTAGTGCGTAAATAAAATTGATTAATAAATTAAAACACCATTACGGTGAAAATCGGCTTGTTATCAGTTAATTTAAATACCTGTTACAACTAATTTAAACAATTTAATGCAATTAAATGGTAATTTTGTGTGTTTGTGGAAACTAAAATTATTTAAAAGTAACATTAATTAACAATTAATAAAATAAAACACTATATTTTGATCTTCATCTTCTTATCACTCAATTTAAATACTCGTGACAACCCATTAAAACGCTATTTTTCAATAAAATTGTGATTCTAATGAGTTCATACGCCCTAAAATTAAATAAATTAAAGCACTTTGATAAAAAATTTAAAGAAATAATCGTCACAAATAAGAAAAACCAAAAAATCCCCACAAGGACTTTAATAACGATCACCCTTTCGTTATCAATTTCTTATCAGCGACGGTGGCGCTGCTACGGACTTTGAATCGCGAATATGTTGGAGGCATCTATTAAAGGTGCGATAATTCTACCACCCTTGTCCAAAAATGCTCTCTTGGGCCCTTGGTTATGTACTGATCGTCTCAGTGCATGTCCCTCTAGGGTCAGAGTTTTAATCGTCCGTCTTTTCAAGACATAAAATAAAATCTATTACCTCCATAAATCCTTTTTGAACGTTATCAGGTCTGTAATAGAAATCAAATATAGATTTCGATATCTCATCCGATTTAGTCGTGGTGTTGGTAAACATGATAGCTTCAGGTAGTACTTCTTTTCCATTTTCAATAAAATCGTCCATGAGATTTTCCGTTGCTCTTAGACCTGTATTGTAATGGAATAGATAGGTGCCAAATGGTAACTATGTCCACCTATGAAGATTTAGGTCTTCCGGTGGTGACCGCATCAATGTAGATGTAGGACATCATGGATAAAAACACAGTGCTCTACAAAACTGAGCTGTCCCTATCCCACATCTATGATGCCCTACATCCCTGAAGATGCCTCCCACAGTGGAAGTAAAACGTCGGATTCTTCATCTACATTGACGCGGTCACCACCGAATAAGTCATAAATCTTCATGACAATAACCGCGGAAACCTACGCAGTTTATTATGACAACCTATATTTTATTTAAAACTTTGTAGAGAAAAAGGATAAGTACCCTTTTTCTCTACAAAGTTTTAAATGCTCTACTTAGCCTTAAGCTCAAAGTAGAGCATTAGCCTATAATTGCTTTAGTTGGCCCGAAATTCATGTATAGTATAGTTAAGGAATATTTGTAATAATCCCCGTTAAATTAGTTTGATTCATAGAAAGAAATGTTAATAGAGTGAGAGATAGTACTGAGGAAGACAAGGGGTCGAGTCTTGCCAAGGATTTTGAATAAAGGGGATGACGCACTAAGGAACATTTCTCACCCCATGGAAGTTGTATAAGATAGAGAAATAGGAGCAAACTTACCTCCCTCTTGGTTATAATGAAAAAAAGGCGCCATACGCCGGTTATGTAGCAAGGATGTCGAGTTTGCTTCTAAACTTTCTTCTGTGATATTTATGTTTTTTATTAATTTTTATATTTAAATTATTATTTAAATTTCTTCTGTGCATCTCGTGATTGTGATTGTTACATTTGTGGTGCTTGTTAAGTCATTTGTGCTTATTTAATTTAATTTAATTTTAAATTTTATAGACTATACTTGCCACTTCAGTGAGTCATAATTGAAGCGTGTTTTGTTATAACCTTCTCAAGCAATAAACAATGGGAAACCATTGAGAGGTAAGTTTGCCTCTAAAATTTTGAGACCTGCGCTGTTATAAGAATTGTAAGCATGCGCAGTTTGTACCAAGCATGCGCTGTTGGTTTTTGACGTGTGTTTCGTGTTGAATTCCCTCTATTTTTTGTTTTCGATAGGGCCACTTGTTTGTATGGCAAATTGACTTAGTGCGTCATCCCCTTTATTCAAGATCATTGAGTCTTGCATACCTCCTCTAACTACGCCATAGAGTTTTGGGTCAATTCAAGCTATTATAGTCTATAGCTCCAAGTAATACCGGTCATTCCGATAATTGTATATATCCAGTACAGTTTCCCAAAATGATTTCCTAAACCACTATCTAGAGATAGTGGTTTAAGTAGGTTAGAACCTGTTTTTGGGAATGTCCGGAGATATTTTCTACGGATGACGATCTTTACGATGCACTGTTTTAGAAGAAATGACCAATAATGGAAGACGGTAATTTAGATTCTACTGGGTCTTGGTAGAGTCAAAATCCCACGGTCCATTGTAAACCCTATTGTAAATTACAGTACCCAACCAAATTACAATATAAATCGTATTTTTACGATAATAATACAGAGAGAAGACTTTCTGTATCATTTTTAAGACAACGATTTCTTTGACTTTCCGTTGGGGTACTTTAGAGGTCATTCATAAATGTAATGGTTATGATTTGTTTCAGTGTGAAAGTTTGAAATGGCCACTTACCGGCTAATTTGAAAGCTCCGTCTTCGGATGTCATACCAAGAATCCATGGCTTTTCTACTTTTAGGTTATAAGGATTGTCACTTAAGAATGGATTTTCACCGTGTTCCATCACTGGTGGAAAAGCTATTGTAGGTAGGTAATCTTTTTGCTATAATAATAGATTAAAAGAAGTTAGAATAATTAGATAATTAATGGAGACTTCAGTCCTTCAACGTTTATTGAAATTAAATGATCGAAAACCTTTTTTATTTTTATGAGTTTAGTGTATTTTTACGATTACGAACTCTTTCGATTTTATCAATTTCAGGAATTGACGAAGCTCAGGATTCCTGGACGAAAGCTCTTCGATAATTTATGTTTAATTAATTTAAAAGGGCTTACGTCTCCATTAATTATAACAGTCCAAAAAGCTCTAAATTTATTATAAAAAGTTAGGGGTATGAATATTTCTCTAAAGTCTGGCCGTTGACTCATTGTGACTCATTGATTGGGTTCTGCATGCTTAATAGGCATCTACCCTTAATCAAGGTAATAAGGTGTGTCATAACACCAGTTGATGATAAAGTAGGAACGTGTTATAGATTTCGAAGATTAAAGAATAACAAAGATTAATCGATGAGTAGATCTAATGGCACAGATACTCACTGGGTTGATTACTGTTTATACTAAATACTATTAGCTCGCTGTTTAAACAGGATAAGATAGAGGTGGTATAGTGATAAGTGGATGATTTTGAGGTTGGCAAAGAGGTTTAGAGGTCTACTCATCAAGCTTGACTACTGTCCAATCTTACAAGTACCAGCAGAAGGTTAAAAAAAAATGAGATGTAGTCATAGGTTGATGACTTTTTGAGGATACAGGGATTACAGGTTTGTCTTGTTAGTCTGTCTATTCATTCTTCTATAGAAGGACTTTTTCGTCATTTGGTCTTGTTAGTCTGTTTATTCAAGCTTCTATTAAGGGATTAATTGGTCATTTAGGTTGGTCTTGTTAGTCAGTCTATTAGTAGCGTCATTGGTTGGCTCTGTGGTCTGGTCTTGTTAGTCAGTCTATTCAAGCTTCTATAGAGGGATTAATTCGTCATTTAGGTTGGTCTTGTTAGTCAGTCTATTCAAGCTTCTATAGAGGATTAATTCGTCGCATTTAGGTTGGTCTTGTTAGTCAGTCTATTCAAGCTTCTATAGAGGGATTAATTCGTCATTTAGCTTGTTAGGCTGTCTAGTCAAGCTTCTATAGAGAGATTAATTCGTCATTTAGGTTGGTCTTGTTAGTCTGTCTATTCAAGCTTCTATAGAGGGATTAATTTGTCCTTTAGGGTGGTCTTGTTAGTCTGTCTATTCAAGCTTCTATAGAGAGATTAATTTGTCCTTTAGGTTGGTCTTGTTAGTCTGTCTATTCAAGCTTCTATAGAAGGATTAATTCGTCATTTAGGTTGGTCTTTGTTAGTCTGTCTATTCAAGCTTCTATTTAAGAGATTAATATTTAGGTTGGTCTTGTTAGGGCTGTCTATTCAAGCTTCTATAGAGAGATTAATTCGTCATTTAGGTTGGTCTTGTTAGTCTGTCTATTCAAGCTTCTATAGAAGGATTAATTCGTCATTTAGGGTGGTCTTGCTAGTCTGTCTATTCAAGCTTCTATAGAGGGATTTAAGGTTGTCTTGTGTCTGGCTTAGGATTAATTTCGTCATTAGTTGGTCTTGTTAGGCTGTCTAGTCAAGCTTCTATAGAGAGATTTATTCGAGGTTGGTTGGTTAGTCTGTCTATTCACTTCTATAGAGGGATTAATTCGTCATTAGGTTGGTCTTGTAGCTGTCTAGTCAAGCTTCTATAGAGAGATTAATTCGTCATTTAGGTTGGTCTGTTGTCTGTCTATTCAAGCTTCTATCAGAAGGGATTAATTCGTCATTTAGGGTGGTCTTGTTAGTCTGTCTATTCAAGCTTCTATAGAGAGATTAATTTGTCCTTTAGGTGGTCTTGTTAGTCTGTCTATTCAAGCTTCTATAGAAGGATTAATTAGTCATTTAGGGTGGTCTTGTTAGTCTGTCTATTCAAGCTTCTATAGAGGGATTAATTTGTCCTTTAGGTTGGTCTTGTTAGTCAGTCTATTCAAGCTTCTATAGAAGGATTAATTCGTCATTTAGGTTAGTCTTGTTAGTCTGTCTATTCAAGCTTCTATTAAGAGATTAAATGGTTATTTAGGTTGGTCTTGTTAGTCTGTCTATTCAAGCTTCTATTAGGAAGATTAATTCGTCTTTAGGTTGGTCTTGTTAGTCTGTCTATTCAAGCTTCTATAGAAGGATTAATTCGTCATTTAGGGTGGTCTTGCTAGTCTGTCTATTCAAGCTTCTATAGAGGGATTAATTTGTCCTTTAGGTTGGTCTTGTTCAAGTCTTCTAGGGATTGTGGTTGGTCTTGTTAGTCTGTCTATTCAAGCTTCTATAGAGAGGATTAATTTTGTCCTTTAGGTTGGTTGTTAAGCTTCTGTTAAAAGATTCAAGCTTCTATTTAATTTGTCTTTAGGTTGGTCTGTTAGTCTGTCTATTCAAGCATTTAAAGAGGGATTAATTGGTCATTTAGGATGATCTTGTTAGTCTGTTTAACAAAACCAATCATAGTACGATGTGATAGTAATGTAATCAGAAGTACTATCACATCTATCGATGATAAAATTGGATCGTGCTATGGATTTCGAAGCTTAGAGAACAACAAGTATTAATCATATCCGTGTAATTACTCTAAGCTGATCATTGACTCTAATTTGACCTAAGTTATCAAATCATTGTTGGTCAATTTGACGAGAATTTCCGATCACAACTGATAGTATGAACTACTTACGATGAACAATCTTTCAGCCGATGTAATATCTTCAGCTGGTTTAGTTTCCAAGCACTCTACTAACTGTTTAGAGGAGTCAACAGGACAACCTAAATGTTTTGCTAATCTCTTGGTTCTGTCAGCTGTTACACCCGGTGCGTTTAGTGCCCATAGACATGTGGCGAAGCCACTTTGTGATATCCCTCCTTGGATTAAGTCTGTTTCAACAAAATGATTCGATTATTTTTGCATTATTGAGCGAAACCGATGAAGTGGTTTGGAAATGTCCGGAGACGCGTTTCATAAGTTTAAAAAAAAATTGGGAACTGTTCCAAATTACATCTGATTTGTTCCGTTTATCCTCCCTACTTCGGACTCGCTTCGCTCGTCCTCAGAATATACGAGTCGTTAAATTTATACCGCAAAACGTCTTCGTACTCGCTTCGCTTGCTCTCAGATACTTAATATATCAGTTTCATTACCAGCGGTCACTCATCCAGGCACTGACCACCCTCGATGCTGCTTAACTTTTAAAATTCAACAAAATTCATAGGTGTACTTGACTATTAATACCTAGTGTATTTATTTATTACAAAGGCATACACTGGTACCGAAATTCAAAACAATTGCATTATTCTCCTATTTTTTACTATTTGTTAAACGTACACAAGCCATTTGATAAACATTGAACTAATGCTGTTGAAAATTGGCACATATGATAGGCTTATAAATGGCAACATGCGTGTTTAACCTCTGCGTTTCATTTTTTCTTCAAAATTTTCGCTGTGTCATTATTGGTGGCTATTGACGTAATAAAAATTGATTTTCCAGAAAGCTCAACTCCACCTATAGATCTTGTTTCGACTCTCTAGCATAAATACACAGGGAGCTGCGATGATAACAGACACATACAGACAGACAGCTTGGTGAAAACCACATATGAGACCTTAAAACACCTAAATCAGTCAGCTGACATCCCTGTTGCGGATTTTTTTTATTTTTAAATAAGATACTTTTAACAAATTTCCTTTGGATATAATTCGCTAATGGGATAGGCGTCATGGCGGTATTCAAACCCCGGACCACGACACAAATCCGTTTCAGAGGTCCCTAATGACGAAAGAATACGTTTTGCGAGACTTTATATATATATATATATATATATATATATATATATTTATATATATTATATATATATATATATATATATATATATAAATATATATATATATATATATATATATATATATATTATAAGACACACTTCTGTAAACACTCTATCTTTTGAACGGTTTAATATTTTTTAATCAAACTTGGTACAAAAATCAACCTTCGGGAGGACACGAACCCTATTGAAAACCAGGTTTTTGTGACGTCATTAACCCGGTTTGCTGATTAAGCGAAATTTTTAAAAACTCGGCAAAATTCAGAGTTACTATTTTTTTGCCGCGAAAAAGGTCAATATTTATGTTTTTTAGACGTTGAATCAAATGAACCGGTCCGAAGTCGATACGACCACTCTATGTGACCAAAAAGTCGAAAAAACTATTGTAAATGACCAAAAACCAAAATTTAGGTCGATGAAAAATAAATATCGAATAGGGTGTCGTTTTCTATGTATTTCTGGGCGCTGATTTGAATGAAACTGGTCCGAAGTCGATACGAACACTCAAAGTGACCAAAAAGCCGAAAAAACCATAAACAATGATCGAAAACCAAAATTACGGTCGTTGAAAATTTAATTTTGAGTAGGGTGTCGTTTTCCATGTTTTTTGGGCCTCTGAGTTAAATGGCAGTGGTCCGGAGTCAATACGAGCACTCAAACTCAGGGTACCTGGGTTCAAATCCTGGTAGGGACAGTAAATTATTATCGTTTTTTTACTTAATATAAGTTTACAACTACAAAATAATTCTGGCACGGTGGTCCGCATGTCGGGCGAATTTCCTTTGGATGCGTGTTTCCGTGCTAAACAACAATCCTGGTTGGAAAGATAATTTTTATAGTTTTCTACATTATATAAGTTTACAAGTACTAAATAAATAATTCCTGGGCGGTGGTCCGCTGTCGGGCGAATTTCATTTAGAATGCGTGTTTCCATGCTAAACAACCCATTTCTTGCTTATGCAAGAACCATGCCCATTGCGTGGTTCCGGTTCATGCTTTAGAACCTAAGCAGTTACTCAATTGTCAAGCACTGCTCGTAACTCATTTTGTCTGTATTTTTCAAAGGAAATGCGCATAACTATCCAGTTGTTGTACAAAACTATGCCTCTAAAATTAGAAGTACGCTCTATTATTTGCACTAGTTTAAAGCTTAGTTACTTTATATGTAGGCTTAGTCAGTTATCTTTAAAGGGTTTAGCGCATTTCCTTTGAAAAATACAGACAAAATGAGTTACGAGCAGTGCTTGACAATTGAGGAACTGCTTAGGTTCTAAAGCATGAACCGGAACCTAAAGCAAGAAATGAGTTGTTAAGCACGGAAACACGCATTCTACATGAAATTCGCCCGACAGGCGAATTTTTTGGAAATTCAATCTCTTAAAGTTTCCTCTAGGGCCAGTTTTCTGCTCAGGTTCCGAGAATGTCCTTAACCGGTAAGGACCAGTCGTAATAATAAAAACATCTGGCGCGGAGGTCCGCAAGTAAGGATTCTCTTTGAAATGTGCACTTTCTTGATTATCAATCCAATTTTTAGATGTAGTGCTAGTTTGATGATTTTGTGGTTGGCGAAAAGATGCAATATAGATGTATGTGCTAAAGTGGTATAAAAATGAGAGATCGGTGTAGAGATAGTGTCGCACCCTTCATACGACCCTGAGAAAATTCTGTCACTTTTAGTTCTTCCGAATATCCGCATTGCAGCGTTAGTTATCCCTACATCATTTTTATTTTCACTAACTATAGCAACCTGTTCAAGCGGCTTTATTTAGTTTGGTTTTGCAACGGATATAAATTAACAAAGCAGGATGGAGGAAGAACTAGCGCGTATGGTAGTTGATCTATATCCCCCTTTGATTGATGATGGTCCATCTCACCTATAGGGAAAAAGGTGGGAGTCGGAACACTGTCTCTACCGCCGACCGCTCATTTTTAGTATGTATTAATTATAAGGTTAACCTTTTACTTGAACTACAACTGATTCGCGATTCAAAGAGATAGTTGTAAGGTTGGCAATACCAATGGCGGGAAAACGAAAG
Source organism: Microvelia longipes (assembly GCA_018340805.1). NCBI lineage: Eukaryota > Metazoa > Arthropoda > Insecta > Hemiptera > Veliidae > Microvelia > Microvelia longipes. The sequence continues at coordinate 35,373 of JACMZG010001920.1, forward strand.
GGTGAATTTCTTTTTAATATAGGATTTGCATGGGAGCCGTTGGAAATTCTTCTTTTATTCCTTTATTGTTCGTTAATTTGTGATAAATGAGATAAAAATTAATAGAACGACCATCGGTGCTTAAAAAAATGGCCAATATTTCATAGATAAATACTTCGATTATTCCAGGATTTTAAATATAGAATCAGGCTCTTATCACTACAGACTTGGATTTGTCCGATTTAACCCCAGAAATAATAAAACCTAAACGGATGATTAAACAAACATTTTACAAAAACGTGAATTTATTGTGTTATTTATTATTTTAGTGCGTAAATAAAATTGATTAATAAATTAAAACACCATTACGGTGAAAATCGGCTTGTTATCAGTTAATTTAAAATACCTGTAACAACTAATTTAAACAATTTCAATGCAATTAAAGGTAATTTTGTGTGTTTTTAATAAACTAAAATTAATTAAAAGTAACATTATTAACAATAACTAAAATAAAGCACAATATTGTAATTTTTACCATCTTATCACTCAATTTAAATACTCGTGACAACCCATTATTCCATTAATTATATCCATTATTCCATTAAAACCCTATTTTTCGACGAAATAGTAATTCTACTGAGTTCATACGGCCTGAAATTAATTAAATTAAAGCACTTTGATAAAAAGTTTAAAGAAACAATCGTCACAAATAAGAAAATCAAAAAAACTCCCATAAGGAATTTAACAACGATCACCCTTCCGCTATCAATTTCTTATCAGCGACGGTGGCGCTGCTACGGACTTTGAATCGCGAATTTAGTTTGGTTTTGTAACGGATATAAATTAACAAAGCAGGATAGAGGAACAACTGGCGCGTATGGTAGTTGATCTATATCCCCCTTTGATTGAAAGATGGTCCATCTCACCTATAGGGAAAAAGGTGGGAGTCGGAACACCGTCTCTACCGCCGACCGCTCATTTTTAGTATGTATTAATTATAAGGTTAACCTTTTACTTGAACTACAACTGATAGGTTTTTGAAATAATAGATCTTAACCCTCCTTATTTAAAATATCATCACTCACCTTTTGTCATGGGTGATATAAGATGATAATGTGTTGACGCACCACCAGCACTGTTGCCAAATAATGTTATCTTTTTAGGATCACCGCCGAAATTCCCAATATTATCAACTACCCAACGGATTACTTGGGCTTGATCTTTCATGCCTAGATTGCCCGGTAGAACATCATCTTCAGTACTCATGAAACCTAAAATAAAATTTGTCGGAGTTGAGTTTTTAAGGTTTTCTTGCAGAACCGAAGCTAGGAAGGAGCTCAAAGAGACTAAAACTATTAGAGGGAGTACAGAACCCGATTAACACAGTGATAAGGGGTCTGGAAGTGAGACAGTTTCCATAGGTGCTGTAACTGTACTTACCCCTACTATAGTCTCCCAAGCAAGAGACTAATACTATTAGAGGAGTACAGAACCCGATTAACACAGTGATAAGGGGTCTGGAAGTGAGACAGTTTCCCATAGGTGCCGTAACTGTACTTACCCCTACTATAGGTCTCCCAAGCAAAGAGACTAATACTATTAGAGGGAGTACAGAACCCGATTAACACAGTGATAAGGGGTCTGGAAGTGAGACAGTTTCCAATAGGTGCCGTAACTGTACTTACCCCTACTATAGTCTCCCAAGAGAAAGAATAGATACTCCCCTACCCTCTACAACTTCTATTGTAGCATGCATTCTAACGGCGGACATTTTTCAGTGATGCCACATTGAACCACTTTATTCAACACTAACAATTAAAGAATACATGCAATAGATAATAATTAAAACTTATTTTAAATTAATTTTACTTGATTTCAATCAAAATAGTCGAAAAATAATGTAATATTTACGTGAAATTGTAATTATTAGGAAAAAGAAAAAAATGACGTCACCAATGTACGTTAGGGCACTAGCTACCAAGGAATGATAAGAGCTGTTGTATCCTCCCTCTAATAGTTTTAGTCTCTTTGAAGGAGCTACATGTAGTGACGCCTGACCTGAAAATTATTTGCCCCGATTTTTCCACGTGATGCATATCTTGTGCCTTGTACATTAAGCTAAGGAGATGTTAACGTTAAAATGTTCGCAAAATCCTTTATCACTTTTTAATTCCGATATAACCCTTAACTGATTACCATTTATGCATACCTTAATGGCCCTACATAGGCATTTTGTTTATAATGATATAATGTAGGTTGTACAGTACATTATGACGTAGTGGTGGTGTTATATCCTGTCTATAGCAAGATAGGCTAAATAGCAATGCCTATTCCGGCCTGAGTTTGAGTTTCAGTTAGAAAAGGTTTCGGTTTCAATCGCATCAGCAGCAGTATGGTATTATACTTCCGGATACTGTTCTAAAACCGTCAGGACCCTAAAGCCCTACAACATATTTGATATTTACTTAGGGTTGGACGGTTACTTTTTCTCACAGCCATCATAATCTTTCTCCTGATTGATAGGGTAGATATGTCTCATTTAAGCCTTCTGCACAAAATCTCATACGTAGTTTAGGAGCTAGATCTTTTTATACTTTAAACAGAAGTCATACATACCTAGAGGTCCAAGACGATAGTTGAAGTCTACTAAAACTACATCTTTATCCATCATAGAATCAGCTCTACTAGATGGACCATTTTTGGGTAGTTCCGATCTCCACCCTCCACCGTGGATAAACACCAGAACTGGTAATTTATTCTCGCTCGATACCTAAAAGAGGAAGGATATATTCTTAGAATAATACTTTATATAGAAGGAGCAACTACTGATAACACGAAAGCCGGTTTGACTGGTGCAACTAAGTAATGCTGCCACCCTAACAATATACAATTTTCTAAAAAAAATTGGCAATACTTCTGGTTGCTTATTGCTAATACTTGCTGGTTGATTAATTAATGATTGATTATTCATAAAATACTAATATAAACATCGGTGTATTACAATATTTAAAGCATTTTAAATTGTAGTTTAACGTATTTATTAAAATTATATATAATAAGTAGTCCTCGACAACTAAATGTAGATTCTTGAATTCCGCCACCCTTTTGCCATCTAAGACCAGTTTTATTAAATACTCAGCAGGTGTTTTAAGTTATTATATTTGTTCTTTACGATCTTTCTTTATTAATAGATATTTATGACAAATATTTAAAATAATGTTTTTTTGTCAGGTTGGCAGCATTACTTAGTTGCACCAGACACTGCTTTCGTGTTATCAGTGGATTACTTGTGTTTACGGTCCTGTGCTCCTTCTATAATAGTATTATTCTAAGCACCAGTCAACCGCTTTCGTGTTATCAGTGGAATTACATTGTGTTTACGGTCCTGTGCTCTTCTATAATATGTATTATTCTAAGGCACCAGTCAACCGGCTTTCGTGCTATCATGGAATTACTTGTGTTTACGGTCCTGTGCTCCTTCTATATATAGTATTATTCTAAGGCACCAGTCAACCGGCTTTCGTGTTATCAGTGGAATTACATTGTGTTTACGGTCCTGTGCTCCTTCTATATATAGTATTATTCTAAGGCACCAGTCAACCGGCTTTCGTGTTATCAGTGGAATTACATTGTGTTTACGGTCCTGTGCTCCTTCTAATATATAGTAGGACTTTTCTAAGGATATTTTAATTCTTTCTAATTTCAAATACTTTTGTCTAATCAAAAAATTCAGCCTAAATGGCTCCTAGAAGCAGTAATGGTAGAGTTTGAATTATGGTGTATCGCGTTCTCTAACTGATATTAACTATGATTGGAAGTATTGGAGAACCCCTTACAGTTTGTACCTTTCACTTTGAATATCTTCCTTAAAATAAACTTTTTTTTGAGGTAGTACGTAATTGAGCACTTTATTGGACCGTTTTTAGGATGAGAAGCCAATCATTATTGTCTTAGGAGGTTATTTAGTACTTTTCACCTCCGAGGACAATAATGAATGTAAAAATCCTAGGACGTAAAAGTAATTCATATGTTGCCGCCATTACTGTAATGTAGCGTGTTCAAAAACAATCTGTGTAAAATCTTCTTGAGGTTTCTTTAAAAACGTTCATTTTTTTCTGTTTTTGTTCGAAGGTGTTCTAATTGACAATTTTTGTGTGTTTATTTGTAAAACTTTTACATTTTTGAGTAAAAGTGTGAAGCTATGGATGAATTTAATGACGACGATAATATGGAGTTAATAATAATTGGAAGTTTGTTTTTTTCAATTAAGTATATAGCGCAGTTTAATGAGTGCTATTTTTTGTTTTTTTTAATGATGCTACCTCAAAAAAAATAGTGTATGCCATCCGGCTGGAATGTCTTTATGTCTTGGCAATTTTCCCGACTCGCTTCGCTCGTCGGTAAATCTAATTACCGTGACATAAAGACACACTTCTCAGCCTTATGGCATAAATAACTATTATACCAAATAAGAATAAAATTATCCTCAAAGAATTAACTTAGTAAAAAGGGATCTACATTAGTGGTTTATTTAATCTCAGGGAAGGACGAGTGGTTCTTCCTCAGGAATATAATAATCTAATATTTAATATTTTGATTTATAACAACGGTCTTAAAACGTTTGACTAAACCTAAAGCTGATTGAGATTACTTACCTTTGGTGTAAATATACTCAAATAAAGACAATCTTCAGTGCCAAACGTTAGATGTCTGTTTAGTGGATCATAAACTGGTATTTGCCAACAGTGCGGTACGTTTTTGTTAGCTTCTAGTATACCATCCCAGGAATCTGGTTCGATACCACTCTGGAAAAATAAATTTGAACTGGATGGAACATTGGTTGGAATCTGTCAGTACTTATAGAGTCTACTTTAAGTTGGTTGCGAAAATATTGTGTTTGATAGTAGAGTAGAAACAGCCAACGGAAGACTTTGAGTTAAACTGGGGATCCTGAAAAGAGCCGCTTGATCCCTGAAATCTGATTCTTTATCTTATCGCCTATAAAAAAATCGGGTACGGGGGTACCTAGGAACTTTTTCTCCCTACCTCGAATTCGCTAATTTCATCCCCCCTACTTCGTATTCGCTTCGCTCGTCCTCAGATAGTAATTACATTAGTTTTGAAGATTTAGATCTTCCGCGTTAATGTAGACGAAAAATCCGACGTTTCGATTCCACTGTGGGAGGCATCTTCAGGGATATAGGACATTATAGATAGAAACACAATGCTCTACAAACTGAATTGAACTGTTCAGTTTGTAGAGCATAAGTTAATTTAACATAAGTTTACCGCAAACGCTTACAAAGGGTAAAGCAAGGTGGTTGCGTCCATAGTTAATTTGAGCCAACTCCCTGATGCGACAAAATGCGAACTACAAGCCATGTCTGACAGATATCGCGTTTGTTTCCCTACTAAACCAAGAGCCCAGGGGTGTTTTGTTAATAAAAAGTTTACCCCTTTGTTAATAACCTTTGACCCCTAAAGTGCGTTCTGCCTGGGACACCCATACGATACGAGTCGGCAGAATTGCAGATCCTTGTTCAAGATGGTATTTACAAAAAATTAAACCCGTTTCCATCCAATTACACTTTTTATTAACTTGGGTGGTAAATTTGACATGTAAAGTGCGTTCTGCCTGGGACACCCATCCGATACGAGTCGGCAGACTTGCAGATCTTTGTTCAGGAAGGTATTTACGAAAAATTGAGACCGGTTCCAGCCATTACACTTTTTATTAACAAAACACCCCTGGGCTCTTGGTCTATACTTGGTTTATATATTACTGTAGTACACACACAAGATAATAATGAAACCAACCTGAAATCTTAATTTCCCCAGCGGAGGTTTGGCGTACGGTATCTTCGTAAAAGCATAATACTGTCGTCCTTCTTTAGATTTACTTTGAAATCCTTGGACGTAGCCGTATTTGGTTTTAACAACAGGTTTATCTTCTGATTGTTCTTGCTGATATACTGAGAAGGATGGTGATAACAGATTGAGTAATAGTAGTAGAAATAATGCTTTCATCTGAAATATTAACACAGCCATGTAAGATATATAAAAAAATCTTATTTCACAGATGATAATTGATGTATAAATTAAATATTATTAAACCTTACTAAAAAATTAGGGAACAATAACAAATAGCACTTATTGACCATACGTATAGAAAATAGTAAAAAGTTATGAGGTTTTGGTCATGATAAATAAAAACAACATTTAAGCTTTCGACCGTATGATTAGGTCTTCATCAGAAAGTGTTTAATAACAAACTAAAGCCGTTAACAGAAAGAAACAGATAAGGTATCTAAACATAGCTAGCTGTGTATACTATCGAAGAATGAACTACAAACTAAACAAAGATCTATTTTATTCTGGTTTCCTTTCATTACTGTCAAAATTGTAAATTTTCTATAGTTATTTTCTATAGATACAACCTTAATGTTAAGCCCCGGGGCTAGATCTTTGTTTAGTTTGTAGTTCATTCTTCGATAGTGTACACAGCTAGCTATGTTTAGATACCTTATCTGTTTCTTTCTGTTAACGGCTTTAGTTTGTTATTAAACACTTTCTGATGAAGACCTAATCATACGGTCGAAAGCTTAAATGTTGTTTTATTTATCATGACCAAAACCTCATAAAAGGAAGCTGTAATAAAGGTATTATTAGAAAAAATATAGTTAAAGATATTTTATTTAAAAATACAAAAAGAAAATACTGGCCTTCGGCCCGTAGCCGCTACTCAGCGTCGGCCCACCGGGCCGCTTCGCGGCCATATTGTTGTTGTTTTGTATAATGTGTTGTTTCATTATTGTTCTTGTTTTCACAGCTTCTCCACACATGCCCGCTTCACGGGCCTGAGAGGCTTTCTCACAAATTTGATTTTACTAATTAAGATTTTATTAATACTCTATTATTATTATTATAATGCACAGTTTAAAATATATGTTTGTCAATATAGACTATAAATTCATGCATTTGTCAGCAATGACTATAATAGTCGTGTGCTGGGAGTTGTGACATTTATTATACCGAGCTACTTAGGATCTAATTATACACATGCAATAAAACTAACTAAAATTGTAAAAATAATAACATACATAGATGAATAACATTAAAAACACTATAAATTAGCTAGACTAATCAATTTTATCTATCTTTTTTATCACTATTTGCTAAATTTCTTATTATTTATTCCTTTAATGTAGTATTAAATGTACATCAATTTGTTATTCAAATGGAAGCTAGTTAAAATTATTGTAATATTATAACATGCAAAATTGAGAAACTTAACACTAATATATAAAAAAAATTATATCAATGCAATTTAAAAAAGAAAACAATTAAAAAACATAAAGGTCAATCGACCATATAAAGACCACTTCGAGGTTCTTCCGCTTTACGGGCCTGCTTAGCTCGGTGTGGTTTAGTGGAAGCCATTTTTGTCCTGTCTCTCTAGGACAGCAGGCTAACAAAGATGGAGCAAAAAAAATAAATAAATAAATATAAATTAAAATAATATAAATTTATAATTTGTTAGTAATAATTAATTATTTTTATTTAGGTTTAGCAATTTGATCTATGAAGCATAGCTTCTTTAACAAAACGATATAAGAGATGGAAATCTTATCCATTTAGTAAAGCATAAACTTGTTGAGTTCTAAAATCTCATGGCGAAATGCTTTAGACGAAATGATGCTATGGCAGGACAGAACCTACAAAATGAATAATGCTCTCATATTCATTCGTCTGACATAAGCAACACATTAATACTCTATTATTAATAGTATGCTATAATATTAAATGAAGAAGCATTATACAAAAATATATTATTCATGATTTTTGTTTTTTAATAAAAATACCTTTCCGTCACTCAAGATTGTCTGATTGAGCTGAAACCGGTCGCAATCGACCATATAAAATTCTATAGTGGTAGTTTACCATATAAAATTCTATAGTAGTAGTCTTCATATGGACTTCGACCATATAAAGACTACTTCGATGTTCTTCCTCTTTACGGGTCTGCTTAGCTCGGCGTGGTTCAGTGGAAGCCATTTTTGTCCTGTCTCTCTGGGACAGCAGGCTAACCAGGATGGAGCAAGAGGTAGAGGCCCCTCTTTTATACTATCCCCACCCCCTAACACTACTGAACCCACACAGATATCGTACGAGTCTTTGACCTAGACGTATACATATATACAAAGATTATATATGTATGTATACTGTTTGCTCCATTTGTGATGGTTCGATTCAGCTGAAATTGGTCTTAATCGATTTAGCTAGCCGTCTACCTAAACACGAAATACCTTGTTTAAAGGCCATTTCAAGTTTCAAAAATATTTTTTCATTGTCATAACTTTGACCCATATATATATATATTATATATATATATATATATATATATATATATATATATATATATTATATATATATACAGTCGGACCTCTATTAACGAACTTAAAGGTTCAAGAGAAAAAAATTCGTTATATAGAAATTCGTTGTATAGAAATTGAAAAAATAAATAACTCTGTACTATTTTATATTTTAATGGATATATAGGATGAATAATAACCTCGCAGTTGCATATTCAGCAGCTTTATTTTGTCCCTTAACATTGTCCCCACTGTAAAATTGCGTCATCAATGTCTTCATACTTGCAACTCGAGAACTTTTTTTAAATCGCCACTCGTTTCGTATAACCTAAATATAGATTCACGATTTCTTTAAATTGTTTGATATAGAACTAGGAGCGATTTTATGCTTCAGGGACAAGTCTTTGTTTTTGACTCCATCGTCAGAATCTTTTAATAAATTGATTTTTTCAGAAAGGGACAGCGATTTCCGTATTGACATTTTAATAAACTCGATTTACAAACAAATAAAAAGTTTCACAAACGAACTGGTCAGACCGAATACCAAATTAAAACTGAAAGATTTTTATTTCTATGCTGTGTTAATCCTAATTTCATAGAAAATTGTAAAGAAAGAGTTCGCAAATTAAATAAGGCAGGGCAAGAATCAATAAATAATTGTTTGGAAATTACAGAAAAACAGAAGTGCCGTTTTGGTCAATTCCTTGAAAGTTTGCGGGTCTCGTCTTTATCTTTATTTCTGGAAATTTTGTTCGTTTATATAGAAATTTTTTTCGTTAAATAGAAAACACTTTATTCAAGGAAACGTAAAAAATTCGTTACATAGAGACTTTCGTTGTATAGAAGTTCGTTATATGGAGGTCCGACTGTGTATATATATATATAATATATATATATATATATATATATATATATATATATATATATATATATATATATATATATATATATATATATATAATATATATATATATATATATATATATATATATATATATATATATATATATATATATATATATATATATATATATACATATATAAAACTTTTTTCGGACATATTTTTTTGTTATCAGGAATTATCAGGAAGCCAATAGGAACCGATTCCACTCACTCCCACCCTCAACTTCCGTCATCCGAACAACCTCATAAGCGTCATTTTCATTATGAAAATTCGCTAAAAATAAATCAAATCTCTCCACATAACAAAACTTTAATTTTACTTTTAACATTAATTTCCTTATAACTTTTATTATATAAGTTATAATAAACTCTTAATTGTGAAACAGTTTTATTTATTTGTTATTTATTTTACTTTACCTTTAAAACAGAGACTAAAAAAAACTTCAAGATAAAACTTAAAGCGAAATAACTATTACTAAAAATATAACTTTTTTAAGCTTACACTAATATAAGTTTAATTCACTATTAATTGTGTAGTATATATATGTATTAATTTAACTTTATTTTAGTATAGTAGTATAACAATTAACTATTTTAGTATAACAAATTTAACTATTTTAGTATAACAAATTTAACTATTTTAGTATAACAAATTTAACTATTTAGTTAACAAATTAACTATTGTAAGTATAACAAATTTAACCTATTTTAGTATAAAAATTTAACTATCTGTAGTATACTGAATTTAAAAAAAACGTTAGTAAACTAAATCTAAAGATACGATAATCTTTTTGTAATATTTTAACGGGATATGGTATGACGCACGGTTATAATTAGTTAAAAGCGTAGGAATTCGGTAATAAGGAGCCAATAAGATTGGTCTGATGTGCAATTGTGGGTGTGGCTTAACATGCAGGACTAACCTTATTGGCTTCCCCACATTATTTCCCACACTTTCAACTGATTATAATTCTGTATTATACTATAGTTGATATTAGGCTATAAATAATCCAAAATTTCCTAATATTCATATATTAGTAATTCTTTATCATTTCTTATATTAAATTACCATACAATCAATTTTTTTTAACAGTCATTAATTAATTATTAATTGCGGATGTCATGTTAATGATTATTCAATTTTCTGTAAACTAGTCGCTCGGTTAAATGGTAATTAATACGCATTATCAAAACTAAACTCAGGTTTAGTTGCAGACTATTTTTTTTACGAAAAGACTTAAGTTTAGTACTGAAAGACTTGATTACTAAAAGACTAAAGTTTAGTACTAAAATACTTGATTATTAGAAGACTAAAGTTTAGAACAAAAAGACTTGATTCTAGAAGTCTAAAGTTTAGTAATAATAGACTTGATTACTAGAAGTCTTAAGTTTAATACTAAAAGACTTGATTACTAGAAGTCTTAAGCTTAATACTAAAAGACTTGATTCCTAGAAGTCTAAAGTTTAGTAATAAAAGACTTGATTACTAGAAGTCTAAAGTTTAATACTAAAAGACTTGATTCCTAGAAGACTAAAGTTTATTTCTAAAAGACTCGATTACTAGAAGTCTAAAGTTTAGTACTAAAAGACTTGATTATTAGAAGACTAATGTTTAGTACTTAAAGACTTGATTACTAAAATATTAAAGTTTAGTACTAATAGACTTGATTACTAGAAGACTAAAGTTTATTTGTAAAAGACTTTATTACTAGAACTCTAACGTTTAGTCCTAAAAGACATGATTACTAAAATATTAAAGTTTAGTACTAAAAGACTTGATTACTATAAGACTAAAGTTTAGTAATAAAAGACTTGATTACTAGAAGACTAAAGTTTAGTACAAAAATATTTGATTACTTGCAGATTAAATTTTATTTCTAAAAGACTTGATTACTAGAAGTCTAAAGTTTAGTACTAAAAGACTTGATTATTAGAAGACTAATGTTTAGTACTTAAAGACTTGATTACTAAAATATTAAAGTTTAGTACTAATAGACTTGATTACTAGAAGACTAAAGTTAAGTAATAAAAAACTTTTTTAAATGAAGACTAAAGTTTAGCTATAAAAGACTTGATTACTTGAAAACTAAAAATTAGTACTAAAAACTTGATTACTAGAAGACTAAAGTTTAGTAATAAAAGACTTGATTACTAGAAGACTAAAGTTAATCTTGATAACTAATCAAGACTAATCCTTATAATTCTTAGCACAATAAGCACTGTGGCCGAGCAAGAAACTTTTCATTTATAACTACGGTAATACGTAAGGACGTGGATTCTTTTTCGATATAAACAAGAGCAAATAATTAACCAATATTATTAAATTTATTTTATTATTTATAATACAGTTACTTTATGTCTAAATACATGAAACATACGAAGTAAAGCTCTCACGATAAGAATAAATGATTAAAATATAATAATTCTTATAATAATTTAGGAACTGCACAAACACAAGCACACACAAGCATGTGCGCGTTTATATAACAAGTCTGTCCAATCGTTTTCATATTTTTCTTTTTAAATATTTCGAGATATCCAGGTCAATTAGGATTCTATAGTTAATCTGGTTTCTCCTAATATCTTTTGTTATCACGTTTTGATAACTGGATGACGTTATCAGTAGTTTGGTATCATCTAGGAGCTGCATACCGGTGATAAATTGAAATCTGATGTCGTCCTGTAACAGATAATAGAGGTGAAACGTGGATATTGAAACCTTGGTGGGTGAAACATGGATAAATTATTATTGGAATTATGTTTTTATCATGTTAAATTATCATTGGTACTAAAACATAGTACTCTACAAAACAGATAAAGGAGTAATTAACTGTTATAAAATTAAAAATAGCATTTATACTAAAATAAGACAGTAAAACTCCATTCTAAGATATGGCTGTTTATACTTTTTTTTAATTTCTCAAAATTGTTTCCTCCTTATTAATTGACAGACAGAAGGACAGAGGATAAGCTTAAAGAGCTTAATTAAGACAGAGAAAGAGAGGATGAGCGTAAAGGCAAAATCGTGTCGCCACTGATTGCCGAGAAAATGGAGGGACTCGGACAACGTTGGAGGTTACAGGAAAATGGATGGACTAGGTTAACATTGGTGATAGCTAGAAAATGGATGGACTAGGTTAACATTGGTGATTGAAAGTTAATGGATGGACTAGGTTAACATTGGTGGTTGCAAGAAAATGGATGGACTAGGTTAACATTAGTGGTTACTAGAAAATGGATGGATGTTACGATTTAAGTTTATGTTAAATCGTAATTTGCCTGTTTGTTTTGTCAATGTCGTGTTTTTGTCAACTTGCCCCTCTGACCCTGGTGGGCACCGTGTTGGTCTTTTGTTTGAAAGCCTCGCGGCGTCAATGTTTTGATCAGAGGGCAAGCGATAAAGATTAGCTCGCCACTGAACCATGCGTGGACAGTCAGTCGGCCTAGAGCGTCATCTTACTCTAGTCAGCCCCTTTGTTTATGTCTGTTTCGGCCAGGTCGGATTATCTTTATATTGATTTTGTACATTAGTAATGTTAGTATGTCAAGTCCGTAAGTCGGTTTCTAAGTCTTACTAACGTCTGTTCTGTTTTGTCGGGATCGTTAATGTTGGTGCAAAATCGTCGTTATTGTGTAACAAAATGTGTAGTGGCATCCTGTAATGTGTCTCTAAGCAAAATGGCGTCTAAAGTGTTCAAATTTAGCGTCATGTGGTGAAGTGACTTTGAGATTTCACGTATTGTCATTTGTGGATACCCTTATTAATTTCACAGAACGTGCTTCTGTTGTTCCTGAGCTCCGCTACAACACAGCTAAGTCCTAGATTTAAGTTTATGTTTATTCTCAAGCTTTGAACTTCATATACTGTTCGGGCTGATACGATTCGCGACGTGCATCCGCGGGAGAGAGCTTCGTTTTGTATGCAAAGACATTTATTTTATTTCATACAAAATTTGATTATTTTATAGCGCTTCATTTTATGATTTAATTTGTCAAATACTTATTAATTTATTTATTTCTATAGATCTAGGTTATTATGTATAGATATTAATTATAGTTCTAAGTCTCTGAGAGAATCTTATCTATCTAAATACTATCTTTATTATCTTTACCTTTATCTAGCCCTATCTTTACCTATCTTACCTGCAATTAAGGTAACATTCTTAACTACATAAATATTGGCTTTCCTATCTATAGTATTATTTTTATCACAAGTTATACGTATTTATAAAATATAATTTATAATTAAATATATACCCTCCATATCTCCTAATTTGTTTTGTTTATTTTTTTTATTGTGTCTAAATTGCATGAGACAAATAAGTTGCTCTTGCTAAATTAACATTTATAATATTGTAGTTATTCAATACATAGTGCTAATATACATAATTCTTATAATACATATTTATTACTGTTAAATCAGATTTTATTGTTTATGTTTGCCTATATTATTCTTCCTGGTCAAATTTTGACATTATTATTAAGCCCACCCCCACTAAGCAGCCGACTGAGTTGGGCAAGATCTTTATCCGTAACAGTGGCGCCCAACGTGGGGTAATTTTTATAAAATTACCATTTTTATTAATTTATTTATTCTTACTAAAATATTTACTGTGTTGTTTACTCCTCAATTGTTATTGCTTTGTTTTTCTTGGATTATTTATTTATTTAATTGTTACTATTTATTAATTAATTTATTAAATTTCAATTTTATTTTAAATCTTTATGCAGGCAAGTTGCGATGTTTTCTGCGGCCTGTTAAAATTTAATATAAATATATTCCTTCTTTTCATTAGCGAAGGCCAGCGGCCTACTGAAGGAAATTCGTTCAGAAAACTGCCTACCTGGAGTTCCCCCTCCTATAGCCATCTCTTTCTTGCAGTATACCAAGGGTTTCGTATCGCCACTCCCGATATATTTTCCTCTAGTGCACTCTCTGTCTACACCTCGCTATCTCACTCCTACTACTACTATACCCTATACTGCATCCTCTCACTCATTCCACCAATACATTAATCGTATATGTAACATTTCATACTATATGCTGAATTTAATTAATTATTTTTGAATATTTTAGTTTTACCACATTATATACTCCTGTAGCTTTAATAAAAATATTAATTAAAATTTCAATTAATCTTATATATAATATTATAGTTATTAAATTAATTTATTTCTACATATTATGAATGACATATATATAATTAATCTTTTAAATTCATTAAAAATTACAATTTTATTAAATTACAATTTTCTTACCATTATTAGCAGCCTGGTTTTGTATGGGTTTCCTTGTCTACCATACTTTTTCAAAATATCTTTAGATGAGGTGGCGCCCTTAAAATATATATATGTATGAAATAAATTATACTTACCTTATTGGAGCTTTGCTTGGATTAAATAATCCTAAATTTTTGCATGTATTGTTGATTATATTTACTTATATTTTATTGATTACTATCTATTAAAATTATTATACATTTATTTTAAATGCTATATTTATTAAGGTGTCAAATTAAAGGTAAGATAATCTTGCATGTTACTAATTATTGTTTATTTATTTATGAATTTGCTTCGTATTTTGGAACTTTTTTTTGAACTTATTTGTTTTGATTTTCTTATATTATTTATTAATAATTACTGCTTATTATGGTGAAATTTTTTATGTATGTACTTCATTAGCTTTAACATCAATACTTATTTTAACTAATTTTTTTATCTGATTTATAAAAATTTATGCACTTATTTTATTATTTACATAAATTTTGAATATTTATTTATTTACGTTTATTTATTTGTTTACCTATTTATTTGCATTTTACTAATTCAAAATTTTTTCTATTTTTTTGGGATTTTATTAATTTATACTTGTTTGATTTTGGATTTCATTTTTGTATACTCTATTTATTGGTTGTTTATTTTGAATTTAATATTAGGTTTAGAATATTTTTAATACTTCCTATTGAACTTTATTAGTCAATTTACTTTATTATTTACCTGATTAGGAAGATGAATCTGGACGTCTACCGACTTTTAAAGGATGAGTTGGAAGTAGAGATATCTCGTCGCGGAATTAAACCACCTGATACCGTTCAAGAAATGAGGAATACCCTAAAACAAATTTTAAAATTAGAGATGGAAGGAAAGTTTGTTCGACGAACACCGATGAACATTAACATACCTGAAGAACTGAAAACTATTGCTAGGAAAATAAAAGATTTCAAAGACTTATTTGAAGGAGGTGCTTCTAGGCAGAAACTTGACACAAGCTTAACTCATTTAATGGGAAGATTATCATGGATTGAACCTAATGGTGACACTGAACTTGAAAACAAAAAGTCAGAGCTTCTAGCTTTAATTTTAGTTTATTGGAATGCTCTCGAAGAACGATTTTGGGATTTTTACCACCCAACTTCACCTCTCAAGGACCAA
Source organism: Microvelia longipes (assembly GCA_018340805.1). Classification (NCBI taxonomy): domain Eukaryota; kingdom Metazoa; phylum Arthropoda; class Insecta; order Hemiptera; family Veliidae; genus Microvelia; species Microvelia longipes. Next base: position 51,059 of record JACMZG010001920.1, read on the forward strand.
GACTTGAACATGACGTTGCTAGAACTAGACTCTGAAGAGTTTAACAACTTTCATATAGTTGATACTAGCTCAGAACCAGGAACATCAGGTCTTCAAGTTAGACAGTCTTGGCCACCATCAGTGCCACCACCACAACTTCCAGCCTGGATTCAAACAGCGTCAACCTCTGCCCTATCGACCACTGGTTTACCTGAACACCAACTACATGCTAGATCTAAATCTCCTCCTAAGCAACCTCCACCAGTTCCTAAACGCTCTCAGGTTCCTCCACCGATACCACCACGCACACCTAAATCTCAAGTATCTCAGGACACCAGTTCAAACACACAATATTAACTCAGGTATCTTCTCAGGTACCCAACGCCCCATATCTTCTCAACAGTTACCCCATACTCAGTCTCACCAAGCAATCCACAAGTCGGTTCCACCACTAACTCACTCACGAGAACTTTCTAAACAGGTTCTTGACCAATATCAGGTACCTGCACTCAATCAGAATACTACCCGACATACCACCTACGCCAACCAGTATTCCTCTCACACCTCCTCCAATTGGATCTGCAACAAAGAAACAAACAGACCAAGAAAGTGTTACTTTACCAGTTAGAACTCAAGTACTTGAACCTGACTTGGCTCAACTGTCACCTTCTGCAAGACGTGAGCTATTTCAACCTCACCTTCTACAGCAAAATCAGGTCCACCAATATCACCAACCCTCTCTGATACAATTACCACACCAACCTGCTACTCAGCCAGTGCAACAACCTGCTTCTCAGATTTCACATTTACCTGAACACAAAATATACTCTACCTCCAGTGTCTGATACTTTTCTACCTCCCAACAGGAAGCTCAAATACAGTCTCAACTTGCAGCTCAGTCATCATTTCAACCATCTTTTCAGATACCTTCACAACCTGTATTACAAACTATTCCTTCTTCTTCAGTATATTACCAACAACCATCCATATAGTGCAACCTGCTGCCTCCTCAAGTCACCAACCGTCTCAGGTACCTTCTCAATTTCAGCCATCCTCTCAACCTGCACCTCAGGTACTTCCTCAAGCTGTACCTCAAATGCTTTTTCAACCTCTTACCTCACAGTTTACATCACCACCTGATACTCAGATACCTCAACAACCTGCTACTTATTTCTGCCAACAACTTGGTTCTCAGGTACCTCAACAACCTGCCACTCAGGTACCCTTCCCTTCTTCATTCCAGCGCCCTCTCAACCATCGACCATGTCTCAGGTACCACTTCAACCAACATCGCATATGTTCTATCAGCACCCTCAAGTACCTGCACAACAAGATTTAATAAGAGTGGAATTGAAGACTCGTTCCGTTTATTTAAACGTCAAGTTCCGATTAAAGATTGGGGACTCTCATTCTCCGGTGATGGGACTGGAACTAGTCTGCACGGATTCTTGGACGATGTAGAACACTATCGCTTGGCTCGAAGTGCTACATATTCAGATCTCTTTAACGGCGCAGTCGACTTCTTCAAGGGACCGGCGTTAGTATGGTTTAAGTCAGTTAGACGTGACGTTCGTTCCTGGCAAGAACTGGTTCAGCGTTTAAGAGAAGAATATGAAGACGAAGAGTATGAAGAAGAGCTGATGAAAGAGATTTTAGACAGAACTCAGGGAGCTGAAGAAAAGATTAGTACCTACGTTGCCATTATGAAAAGTTACTTTGCACGTTTACCTCAACCATTATCAGAGGAAAAGATGGTGCGCATTTTAACAAAGAACGTAACACCATACTTTTACGATAGGATCCGTAGTGCTAATGTCTCGACAGTTGATGATTTTCTGAATGTTGGTCGACGGATTCAACGTGATCGTGATCACATGGACAAATTCAAACCTCCACCCGCACCTAAGAAAAATCTTCTCGAACCTGACTTAGCCTATTCTGGGCCTAGAAAAGAAAGAGTAAGTGAAGTGAAATCTTCGACGTCATCCTCAGCTACTACTCCAAAACCTGAAACAGAAAATATACTTACCTCAAGAAGAGCTGGTAATCCCCGTTCTAGGAGCTGCTGGAATTGTGGTCTATCCACACATAACTTTCAACAATGTCCTCAGCTCCAATTAAATTTCTGTACACGTTGTGGAAACCGCGAACTTGTAGAAGGAAAATGTCAGAGATGCTATCGGCCTAGAAGGAATTTAAACTCAAATCAGGGTCGAAGATAGGTCTTGCTTCGAACCCTTATCAAGTCTCAAAGACCACTGAACAGGAAAAACAAGAATGGTTATCTGTGTTAAGATCCGTTCGGCGTCTGATCGGTTACTGGAATCTATACCAGGAGATAAACGACCTTATCTTGAAGTTTCGGTGTTAGGTAGAGCTATCCTTGGACTCCTTGATTCTGGTGCTTCAAGAACTCTGGTCAATCGTGAAGGATGGAAATTCCTGGAAGATCTTGGACTTCACTGTGTAACTTCCCCAGTCAGAACTGTTACCATTGCTGATGGAGGTCATTGTATGGTAAAAGGAGTTGTCGAAGTCCCTTTCACACTTGAAGACACTGTGAAGATCTTACCTGTTCTCATAATTCCAAACTTCATCACCTCTCATTCTCGGACTTGATTTTTGGAAACATATGAAGTTTATTCCTAATCTAGCCGATGGTACTTGGTCAATAAGTGATCATGTTTCTAGCGTAGATGTTACTGATGGCCTACAGCCACGAGACTTGTTGTCAGAAGAACAAGAAGAGCAACTTACCGAGATCGTTGAAGACTTCTTCTCTGCTAGTAAATCAAAAATTGGCCATACTAACCTTGTCAAACATGTGATCGACGTTGGAGATGCCACACCTGTAAAACAGCGCTACTACCCCGTCTCGCCGACTATTCAGAAAGCCATGAGTAATGAACTAGACAAGATGCTAGCAGATGGATAGTAGAAAGGTCGAAGAGTCCCTGGTCATCACCAGTGGTAATGGTTAAGAAACCAGACGGAAGCTTCAGGGTCTGTGTTGACTATCGCAAACTTAATAAGGTCACAAGAAAGATGCGTACCCTTTACCATACGTCAGCCAGATACTGGACAGGTTAAAGAAACGCTCGGTACATGACAAGCTTAGATATAAAAAGTGCTTACTGGCAGATAGAAGTTGATGAAGCCTCACGGGAACGTACAGCCTTCACAGTCCCTGGACGCGGATTATTCCAATTTAAACGTCTCCCTTTTGGACTTCACAACAGCCCCGCAACATGGCAGAGACTAATAGACACGGTCATAGGAGCGGACCTTGAACCTTATGTGTATGTCTATTTAGATGATATAATCATTGTAACCTCGTCATTCGAAGAACATCTGCGCATCTTAAAGCTTGTTTTACAACGTCTACTTGCTGCTGGCCTCACTCTTAACGTGAAAAGTGTAAGTTTTGCAGGAGTGAACTCAAGTATCTGGGATACATCGTTGATACTAGAGGATTAAGAGTGGACCCGGAGAAAGTAGCCGCAATAATGAGATTTCCTACTCCTAAGACCCCTAAGCAGGTACGAAGATTTGTTGGACTAGCCTCTTGGTATCGCCGCTTCGTTCCTGATTTTTCAACCTTGGTCTCTCTCTTACGGCTCTTCTGAAGAAAAACCGCAAATGGGAGTGGAGTAGAGAATGCGAAGATTCCTTTAACCAACTTAAAGAAGCTTTAGTGTGTGCGCCAATATTGACTGCTCCGGATTTCACCCAGCCTTTCATCATTCAGACAGACGCATCAGAAGTTGGACTTGGTGCCACCGTTTCACAAGTGTTACCAGAAGGAGAGAGAGTAGTAGCCTACGCCAGTAGGACTCTTACTAAAACCAGAAAAGAACTACTCAGCCACTGAGCTCGAGTGTCTTGCTGTCGTGTGGGCTGTTGAAAAGTTCAGGCCATACATCGAAGGAACTGCTTTTACAGTCATCACAGACCACCACTCGTTGCTCTGGCTGCAGAACCTGAAGGAACCTACCGGACGACTCGCCAGATGGGCCCTGAAGATGCAACAGTATGACATGAAGTTAGTTCATCGTGCCGGAAAGGAGAACAAAGTTGCTGATGCACTCTCCAGAGCTCCTCTTGAGACGGTAACTCTTGTGGATGTAACACCGGAAGATCAGGATCGCTGGTATCAGAAGATGATAAAGGATGTTACTACAGATCCCCAAAAGTATCCTTTATTTAGAGTTCAGGATGGAAACTGTTCAAAAGAATCAAGTCTGACGTCATCAATCCTTGGAAAACAGTTGTACCAAAGTCTCTACGTCCCTACAGTTCTTTATGAGCATCATGACCTACCCACAGCTGGTCACTTAGGACGCTACAAGACCGTCAAGCGTATCTCAGAGAATTATTACTGGCCCGGTATGGCAGCAGATGTTATTCGCTACGTATCAAGATGTAAAACTTGCCTAGCTACCAAACCAGAGCAGAAGAAAACTCAAGGTCTTATGGGTCAGAGTAGGATACCTGATAAACCTTGGCAGATGATTTGTACGGACTTGATGGGACCGTTTCCGTCGTCTTCAAAGCAGAACAAACACTTATTAGTTGTCATGGACATGTTCACAAAGTTTGTTCTCTTGTTTCCTCTTCGAACAGCTACATCTCAGACTATCTTAAAACCCATTGAAAACGACGTGTTCCTTGTATTTGGAGTACCAGAAACTATCCTATGTGATAATGGACCACAGTATCGCAGCGCAGAGTTCAAGAAGAAGATGCAGGACTATGGTGTTGAAGTCAACTACACGCCGTATTATTCAGCTCAGTGCAACCCCACGGAAAGAGTTAATAGGGTCATTAAGACTGCTATTAGTGCCTATGTTAGGGATAATCATCGATCCTGGGATAAACACCTTGCTGAGATACGTTTCGCCTTAAACTCCGCCCAGCACGAAGCTACTGGTCATTCACCTGCTTACCTGAACTATGGCCGTCACATAAAGTCTTCGGGAAAGCAATATAAGTTATCTCAACCAGATGATCCAGAATCTATGACTTCTCACGATCAAGAGATCGAAGCAGTCCGTAGAATTCGTGAGGATATCAAGAGAAGACTTCAAGTTGCTCACCAGAAAAGTTCTCAACACTACAACTTAAGGAGACGCCCAGCTACCTATACGGTCGGTGATACAGTTTGGAGAAAAACTTACCCTCAATCTGATGCTGCTAAATATGTTTCTGCGAAGCTGTCAGCAAAGTTTGAGGAGTCCCGCATCGTTCGCAAGATCTCACCTCTAGTGTATGAGCTAGAAGATCTCAACGGTCGTAAAGTAGGGAACTGGCATGTCAAAGATATAAAGAATACTTATAATTAATTTAATTACCTGATTAAGTGATTCCTTACTCTATTGTGATATACTTACCTGATTTGATGTTTCCTCTACCTGATCTGACTCCTAATTCTTACCTGATCCTAAGTCTTCACTCTCCCCTCGCAGGAAGGATTTTTCTGTTACGATTTAAGTTTATGTTAAATCGTAATTTGCCTGTTTGTTTTGTCAATGTCGTGTTTTTGTCAACTTGCCCCTCTGACCCTGGTGGGCACCGTGTTGGTCTTTTGTTTGAAAGCCTCGCGGCGTCAATGTTTTGATCAGAGGGCAAGCGATAAAGATTAGCTCGCCACTGAACCATGCGTGGACAGTCAGTCGGCCTAGAGAGCGTCCATCTTACTCTAGTCAGCCCCCTTTGTTTATGTCTGTTTCGGCCAGGTCGGATTACATTTATATTGATTTTGTACATAAGTAATGTTAGTATGTCAAGTCCGTAAGTCGGTTTCTAAGTCTTACTAACGTCTGTTCTGTTTTGTCGGGATCGTTAATGTTGGTGCAAAATCGTCGTTATTGTGTAACAAAATGTGTAGTGGCATCCTGTAATGTGTCTCTAAGCAAAATGGCGTCTAAAGTGTTCTAATTTAGCGTCATGTGGTGAAGTGACTTTGAGATTTCACGTATTGTCATTTGTGGATACCTTTATAATTTCACAAACGTGCTTCTGTTGTTCCTGCGCACCGCTACAACACAGCTAAGTCCTAGATTTTAAGTTTATTTATTCTCAAGCTTTGAACTTCATATACTGTTTCGGGCCGATACGATTCGCGACGTGCATCCGCGGGAGAGAGCTTCGTTTTGTATGCAAGACATTTATTTTATTTCATACAAAATTTGATTATTTTATAGCGCTACATTTTATGATTTAATTTTGTCAAATACTTATTAATTTATTTATTCTATAGATCTAGGTTATTATGTATGATGGAGATTTTAGGAAAATCTTTAGCATGGGGTCATCTATACGTATTATTTTTATGCAACTATTTATAAAATATAATTTATAATTAAATATATTACCCTCCCATATCTCCCTAATTTGGAGTGTTACAGGAAAATGGAAAGATACAACGTTGGAGGTTGAAATGAAGGCGTGCTCAAGCAAACCTACCTTTGCTATAGTTATAAAGTTTTCTTTTTTATATTGCTTAGTTGTATCCCAAACTAGTATAGAATTTTTCTCCAAATTTGTAAAAACGAGAAATCCATTGGACGTCATAACTTGAACAGTTGAATGAAATCCAACGTCTTTTAGCACCGAGATAGCTGAAACAGCACTAAAATGTAGAATAATATGAAAATTTGGGGCCGAGTGACGACTTCGTCATTTTCCTCTACGGTGAGATGGGCACACTCTGGTCTAGGGCTAGAGTGACGACTTCGTCATTTTCCTCTACGGTGAGATGGGCACACTCTGGTCTAGGGCTAGAGTGACGACTTCGTCAGTGACGGCACTTCTAGGGGGCCAGAGTACGACTTCGTATTTCCCCTACGGTGAGACGGGCACACTTTGGTCTAGGGGGCAGAGTGACGACTTCGTCATTTTCCTCTACGGTGAGATGGGCACACCTGGTCTAGGGCTAGAGTGAACGACTTCGTCATTTTCCCTCTACGGTGAGATGGGCACACTTCTGGTCTACAGGCTAGGTGACGATTCGTCATTTTCCCTACGCGTAATGGGCACACTCTGGTCTAGGGCTAAGAGTGACGACTTCGCATTTCCCTCTAACGGTGAGATGGCAACTCTGGTCTATGGGCTTAGAGTGACGACGCTCGCATTTTCCTCTACGGTGAGATGGGCACACCTCTGGTCTAGGGCTAGAGGTGACGACTTCCGTCATTTTCTCTCTACGTGAAGATGGGCACACTCTGGTCTTAAGGGCTAGATTGCACTTCGTCATTTCCTCTACGTGAGATGGGCCCACCTGGTCTAGGGCTAGAGACGACTTCGTCATTTTTCCTCTACGTGAGACGGCACATTTGTCTAGGGGGCAGAAGTGGACGCTTCGTCATTTCCCCCTACGGTGAATGGGCCACTTTGGTCTAGGGCAAGTGACGACTTCGTCATTCCCTACCGGTGGAGATGGGCCACTTTGGGCTAGGGGCAGGTGACGAACTTCGTCATTTCCCCCTACGGTGAATGGCACACTTTGGTCTAGGGGCAGAGTGACGACTCGTCATTTTCCTCTACGGTGAGACGGGCACACTTTGGTCTAGGGGGCAGAGTGACTGACATTCGTCATTTTTCCGTCTACGGGTGAGATGGGCACAACTCTGGTCTAGGGCTAGAGTGACGACTTCGTCATTCCCTACTGTAATGGGGCACACTTTGGTCAGGGGGCAGAAGTGACGACTTCGTCATTTCCCCCTACGGTGAGACGGGCACACTTTGGTCTAGGGGCAGAGTGATCGACTTCGTCATTTCCTTTACGGTGAGATGGGCACATCACTTTGGTCTAGGGGGCAGAGGACGACTTCGTCATTTCCTCTACGGGAAGATGGCACCTCTGGTCGTCATTACTGAATGATTCCATTTACTTTTGAAATGGAAACTAAAGGCTAACCTCATTCTCTAAGAATTTGTTAAAATTACCCACCTAAAAGCATTTTGTGATTCTTTAGGATCCGCGAGTATAGAGAGTAATGTTGATCCCATCCTGGCCGATGATAGACCATGAAAATAAACTACGCTGTCGTTCGTGTTTTGAAAGTTCTTATCGAATGAATCTGAAAAAGCATTTTGAATTTTTATTAGGTTTGACTTTACGAGCAAAGAAATGGAATTGGCGTGTAGACCTACTACCCCTTTTATTTTTCATCTAATTTATTTCGAAAAATACTGACTTTTTGTGCATTTGTTTGGCCATTTTACAAATGTCATAACTGTAGTTGTAGTTATCCGATTTTGATGAGAAAACACTCGTAATACAGGTAATTTTAACAGCTTTAAAAATTGATCTCTTCACCTTTTGCATACGACCTACAGGGAACCACTTATTACAAGAAAACGGGAATTCGTACGATTTTCTAATATTTTGAGCGAGTGCAGTCATATGAAGGGCTCCACTCCTGGATAGGCAGACTATGCTTTTCCTTCATAATTTTAAGGATTATCTTTCAGAAATATTTGGTTTTGAAATAGTACAAAAATGAGTCTCAATCATATATTTATTAGTATTAGTCCTCCATTCTCTTTAAACGATTGTAAAATTGATCCACGACACTGGATGGCGACGAGTTAATTTAAACTACCACTTCTCTAATAGTTTATTTATGCACAAGGGAGTAAAGAAGTCATTATTCCCCTGAAGCATTATGTTGGTTCCCTGAGGCGAAGCCGAGGCCATTTAGTTGTTTAACGTCCTAAGGGCAGAAGCCGAGGGAGTTATAGCTATTTACTCCCGAAGGCGAAGCCGAGGAGGAATATTATTGCGGGTAATAATGGCATTTTAACTCCAGTGCATAACAAGATTTCATCTCCAGACGTCGACATTGAAAATAAAGTAAGAAATGTCTTTTTTTCAAGATTTTTAACTGGAAAATTATCTACTTTAATTATAAGAAAACTCGTCGTTTGGTGAATTATGCAAAAAGTCTTCAACTTGGTTTTTAGTAAAACTTCGCTTTTCTTTGCAAACATAACTTCGTTTTTTTCTTTTTAATATGCTATTAGTGACGCATAGCTTTTGATATTAAAATTTTCTCTCACAAGCAAGATGGATTGATCATGAATACAGTGACCCGCAGACTTGACGCTTTGTTTGTTTTCCATTCATTATTAAAAATAAACAAGCCAATGCATTTTCACTTACCTGTTGTAGTATTTATGATCATGACCCAACTTTTAAAAATTGTTACAATGCTTTGTCATATAATTCGTTGGTACAAGTTTTCTTTAACCAAGTTCGGCTTCAATAGCCAATGTCAGGAGTGTTTGTTAAAAAGTTCGTCAACCATCGGCACACAATATTACTCTGACATAATTGAAACATTAAGAGCAGTAATAATATTTTAATCTATAATTATTAAAGTTTAAGACAGGTTAAACAGTTAAAGCTAGGTTTTAAAAACTAAAAAAACTTTGATTTAAATGAATATTTTTCGAAAAAAAAATGAAGTATGAACTTAAAATTAATTTTAAAAAATCAGGATAGCCCAACTATTTTTTTTTTATTTAAATTAAGAACTAAGTTTTTATTTTTTAAAATTATTTATTCCTTATAATTATTATTAGCATTAAACTAGTTCTACTTAAAAGATTGTTAATGTATATTTCTTTTTTTATAACATCTTATTCTTGTATATTTTCTTATTTTATAGGTATCTTAGTAATAATTAATATACTATTCAGTTTGTCGTTTTTAAGTTAAGTTGGCAACTGTTACTTTTTCACTCCCAAGGGAGTAAAAAGTACTTTTTACTCCCTTGGGATGAAAAAGTGGATTCTTTACTCTCTTAAATCTAGTCCATTAAATTTCGTAATTATATACCGTCTGGAGATAAATGACTATATTTCGCCTGCTCCCTTAACAAACAAACATATGTTAAGGTTTGAGACATGAATATGCCTGGGAGCAGACAAAATATAGTCATCCATTGTCTATCAATTACAATAGAGTCTCATCTAGAGTCTCATCATTTTTTCATGACCGGCTGTTGGACTATTAGCGGTTTGTCTAGACTTTAGGTTGAAAATACTTTGCTGAAATAGTTTTATTCGGTGGATAGACTTTTATTTTTCATTACTGAACTCCATTCTCGATTATTCCCAAGACTTGCGTGACATTAGTAACTCTCAGAGTCCTTCTCTGAAGGATAGGGAATCTCTCTCTCTCCTCTCTCTCTTTATACATTTATACCAATACATACGGCTAATATATAATTAGTATAATATAATATATATTATATATATATATATATTAATATAATATATATAATATATATAATATATATATACATATATATATATATATATATATATATATATATATAATTATATATATATATACTATATATATATATATATATATATTATATATATATATATATATATATATATATATATAATATATATATACTATATATATATATATATTATATATATATATTATATATTATTATATATATAAATATACATATATATATATATATATATATATATATTATATATAAATATATATATATGAATATAGCCCAATTATCATCATCCAGATCAGCTTATTTCCTATCACATGGCCAAACCATTTCAATCCAAACTCAAATGATATTTGTCCACTATGGCACTGAAGCTAATGACACCCTTGAACATTTTCTATTTTCTGCCTACATCCAGAGACCTAGAAAATAGTCTCGCTAAAAATTGTAACTCCAAGACAAAATTAGAAGATATACTCTATTTATTGAACGATCAAAATTTTAATCAGAATTTGAAAGTGAGTCTTCAATTGTACATTTACTAAAATCTCTTATAGAATCAATCAATAACGAGAGCCTAAATTATATATATATATATATATATATATATATTATATATATATATATAATATATATATATAATATATATATAGATATATAGATATAATATATATATATATATATATATATATACTATATATATATTAATATATATATAATATATATATACGTCGATTTTATAAAATAATTTGTCTTAGTTTTGACTACAGATCGTCTTGTTTTGTCTTTTAAAGTCATTCTGTTAAAGTAGCTTTGTTGTCTCAAAGCTCAAGTTTGTTCACTAGTCTTCACACTGTTCACTCTCTATATCGCCACCGGCTGAATCTCTTTCTTCGTCAAGTCCGATGTCACAAGTGTTCGAGTTGGATCTACAGCAGAAGACGGCTTAAGACTGATATGCTGCTCTTGAGTCTCATCACATGTGCAGCATGTAGTCGTTTCTAGTTGGAGAGTGCTGTCAAGCTTTTAATTCAAAACTGCACCGTAAACATACGGAGGACATACCTTTTCCAAAACAGGAGGTGCCAACCATTCGTAGCAACAGCTAGGCTTAGTTTGCGCCTCCTGTTTTGGAAATCGGCTCGTCCTGTTTATGTGTCTCTCCATGCGAGAGAGATCAAGAGTCGCAACGGTCTTTTCGGGATCTACATCATCTTTAAAGTCCGATTACCAAACTTACCGATTTCCTATACTTTCTTTTGGAGATCTTAGTACGGAGTACAGAGTAGTACGGAGTAGTGAGGAGTAATACGGAGTAGTAAGAAGTATACGGAGTACAAAGTAATAGGAGTATACGGAAGTAGTATTACGGAGCAGTACGGAGTACAAGTAATACGGAAGTAGTACGGAGTACAGAAGTAATACGGAGTAGACGGAGACAAAGTAATACGGAGTAGTACGGAGTACGGAGTATAGGAAGTATTAACGGAGTAGTACAGGTAGTACGGAGTACAAAGTAATACGGAGGTATAGGAGTAAGTACGAGTACGAGTAGTACGGAGTACAAAGGTAATACGGAGTATTAAGAAAGTACAGTACGGAGTACAAAAGTAATACGGAGTAGAGCAGTACGGAGTACAAACAATAACGGAGTAACGGAAGTAAAAGTAATACGGAGGTAGTACGGAGTACAAAGTAATACGGAGTATTACGGAGTAGGTACGGAGTACAAAGTAATACGGAGTAGTACAGAGTAGTACGGAGTACAAAGTAATACGGGTAGTAAGAGTAGTACGGAGTACAAAGTAAATACGGAGTATTACGGAGGTAGTACAGAGTAGTACGGAGTAACAAAGTAATACGGAGTATTACGGAGTAGTACAGAGTAGTACGGAGTACAAAGTAATACGGAGTATTACGGAGTAGTACAGAGTAGTACGGAGATCTTACTTACTTAAAGGTGGCGATATGGAGATAGCATACAGCCCTCTTAGTAAAGTAAAGCTCTTTCCACTGACATTATTAAAGAAACAGTACAGTGGGAAAGGATTAAAGTAAGGATTATCTATGGCATAAGATGAATCTGATTTTAGATTATATACAACCATTCTGTGAACAGCAAATAAAACAATAAATTGTGTAAACAGCAAATAAAACAATAAATTCTGTAAACAGTAAACAAACAATAAATTCTGTGAGCAGTGAACGAAACAATAAATTCTGTGAATAGTAAACAAAACAATAAATTCTGTGAGCAGTGGACAAAACAATAAATTCTGTGAGCAGTGAACAAAACAATAAATTCTGTGAAAGTAAAACAAAACATAAATTCTGTGACAGTAACAAAACAATGAATTCTGTGAACAGTAAACAAAACAATAAATTCTGTGAACACTAAACAAAACAATAAATTCTGTGAATAGTAAACAAAACACTATATAGCACAAAAAAATTAAAAGAGGTAAAGTTTTAACTTCACCTCAGGATTAGGGTAACTATAATACCGCCACTGTCCTCTTATCTCTTATATAGAAAATGTTAAGTATTAAACCCTTGAACGAATTTGAAACGAATTTGAACGAACGAACGAATTTGAAACGAATTTGAAAAAAACGAACAAAAAAACAAACGAAAAAAAAATTAAAGAGGTAAAGTTTTAACTTCACCTCAGGATTAGGTAACTATAATACCGGCACTGTCCTCTTATCTCTTATAAAGAAAATGTTAAGTATTAAACCCTTGAACGAATTTGAATGAACGAACGAATTTGAACGAACGAACGAATTTGAACGAACGAACGAATTTGAATGAATTTATTTTATCATAATCATAAATGATTATAGACCAAGAGCCCAGGGGTGTTTTGTTAATAAAAAGTGTAATGGCTGGAACCGGTCTCAATTTTCGTAAATACCTTCCTGAACAAGGATCTGCAATTCTGCCGACTCGTATCGGATGGGTGTCCCAGGCAGAACGCACTTTAGGGGTCAAAGGTTCTGCCTGGGACACCCATCCGATACGAGTCGGCAGAATTGCAGATCCTTGTTCAGGAAGGTATTTACGAAAAATGAAACCCTTTTCCAGTCATTACACTTTTTATTAACTTGGGTGGTAAATTTGACCTGTAAAGTGCGCTCTGTCTGGGACACCCATCCGATACGAGTCAGCAGAATTGCAGATCCTTGTTCAGGAAGGTATTTACGAAAAACTGATACCAGTTCCAGCCATTACAATTTTTATTAACAAAACACCCCATGGCTCTTGGACTATTACGATTCGTGCCTTGAGTGCACGAATCGACTCCGGACAGCTCTCATTCAACTCATAGGCCCAAAAAACATCGAAAACAATTCCTCACTTGAAATATATGGTTTTTTGTCCGTATTTTAGGTTTTCTGGTATTTGACCATCGTTTTTCGACTTTTTGGTCACTTTGCGTAGTTATGTCGACTTTGGATCGGTTTTATTTAATTCAGTGCCCAAAAATACATAGAAAACAACCGTAATTTTGGTTTTAGGTAATTTTTTATGATTTTTTCGACTTTTTGGTCACTTAAAGTAGTCGTATCGACTTCAGACCGGTTTCAATTGATTCAGCGTCCGAAAACATAAATAAAGACTTTTATCGCAGTGAAATGCTCTCAAATTATTATCGACGACCTTATGATCCTTCTACTGGGTTTGGGAGACAACCCCAGCTTTTGAGTCACTCGTGGTGTAGTGGCTAAGGTACGCGGCAAATACGCAGAATAAATGACTTTAAACTTCCAAATTTATTTAATCATGGGTTCAATTCCACCACGGGCCTCTGGGATTTTTAAGAGAGAGATAAAAATTCTGCGTACCACGTCCATCAGAAGGGACGTAAAGCTGGTGGTCTCGAGCCTGTGCGTTGTCAGGTAATCGTTAAAGATCCCTTACCCTAAATGAAACGTGGTATAGGCAAAATTTAGGACCCTCATAGTAGATTTATTATAATGAAAATGTTATATCCTAAATGTTAAATGACCTAATTGACTAGCCTAAATGTTAAATGATTTAATTGACTAGCCTAAATGTTAAATGACCTAATTGACTACCCTAAATGTTAAATGACCCTAATTAAATGACTAATTGACTAGCCTAAATGTTAAATGACCTAAATTGACTAGCCCTAAATTTAAATGACCTAATTGACTAGCCTAAATGTTAAATGACCTAATTGAACTAGCCTAAATGTTAAATGACCTAATTGACTAGCCTAAATGTTAAATGACCTAAATGATGAATGTGACCTAATGCCTAATGTTAAATGACCTAATTGACTAGCCTAAATGTTAAATGACCTATTGACTAGCCTAAATGTTAAATGACTAATTGACTAGCCTAAATGTTAAATGACCTAATTGACTAGCCTAAATGTTAAATGACCTAATTGACTAGCCTAAATGTTAAAATGACCTAATTGACTAGCCTAAATGTTAAATGACCTAATTGACTAGCCTAAATGTTAAATGACCTAATTGACTAGCCTATAAATGTTAAATGACATAATTGATCTAATTGATAAATTAAATGATCTAATTGACTAGCCTAATGTTAAAATGACCTAATTGACTAGCCTAATACTTATACTAGATTTAAGAGGCAAGTACTATAACGCCAGAGGATCTAAATGAATGCTTTATGCCGCATACCTATATCCAGTGACATCGGCCAGGAAAGCGGTGATGTTATTTTCTTCATTGCTGTTATAATGTAATTCGATATTAACCAGAAGTGAATCGTCGTAGTGCTGACTATCCGGGATCTTGTATTTCCCTAGAAAAAAGTCGAACAACACAATGTAAAAAGAGATAATTTTTTTTAAAGAGTGACAGAGCTTATACTATAGTACGACCCACGGCTGAAATCAGTTGACATCGTGGAAAAATAGTGTTAAGGAACCAATAAGGTTGGATTTATTTGAAATTGAGGGCGTAGTTTAACTTCCAAGAATACCCTCATTGGCTCCCTCGCATTATTTTCCTACGCTGTCAAATGATTTTAGCCGTATGTCGTACTTTGTGATAACATCTATAATTTCTTTAACATAAAAATTATTGACTCGAGGAGTTAATTACTCCTAAAGAGATAATAAACTTGAGGTTTTATAGTAAACTTAGAGACTATTAGTAATCTCGATGGGAATGTGAGTTGATGCCAATTAATTATAAGCAAGGGGCGATCATAATCGAATAATCTTATCTAATCTTATCGTAATCGATCGTATCTTAGAATAATACTATATATCCTATATAGTATAATTGATCCTGGAGCACAACTGATAACACGAAAGTCGGTTCACTGGTGCAACTAAGTAATGCTGCCACCCTAACAACATACAATTTTCTAAAAAAAAAGTCGGCAATACTTCCGGTTGCTGAATTATTATGTTCTATTATTAATTAATGATTGATTATTCATAAAATACTAATATAAATATCGGTGCATTACAATATTTAAAGTATTTTAAATTGTAGTTTAACGTATTTATTAAAATTATATATAAAAAGTAGTCCTCGTCAACTAAATGTAGATTCTTGTATTCCGCCACCCTTTTGCCATCTATGACCAGTTTTATTAAATACTCTGCAGGTGTTTTAAGTAATTATATTTGTTCTTTACGATCTTTCTTCATTAATAGATATTTATGACACATATTTAAAATAATGTTTTGTTGTCATGTTGGCAGCATTACTTAAAAGAACCAGTCAACCGGCTTTCGTGTTATCAGTGGAATTACATTGTGTTTATAGTCCAGTGCTCCTTCTATATATAGTATTATTCTAAGATCGTAGTACATAGAGTGGACAAACTTCTCACCTATTTCTTATCATAATAATCTTATTGACGTCTTGTAAACTAAATTAACCTTTAATTACGCGGTTAAATTACTTACTGATAAGTTGATTGTTGGTAAGATTAAAAATTATGATTTTTGGCGGACAAATGAGTGTGGAGTTTGAAGTTTGTTGATAGACCATTCCTGAATCTACAACCCACAACCTGTTGAATTTGTCAACCTAAAACAGGTTAAGTTAATCTGCTTTAAGCTTGAATGTGCGTTTACTTTTTTAGACATAGATAGGTTATTGTCGTTGTCGTAATTTTCGTAATTCAAGTTAATTGCTATAAGTTAATCTAACTTTACGCGAGTAGAAGTCTAACATCATTTTCTATTACGGTTTAATATATTGAATGTTTTTAATTCTCGGGACGAACTAAAGAATGAAATAAAGAAAGTTGTACAATTCCTAGCAAATTATTTTTATTTAAATCAAATTGGATGTTATAGTTAAATAGAACAATTGAAAATTTAATCGTTCAGCTTAGCACGTATGAGAGTTTTAAAGTTGATAAAAGCTGTAGAGTGACTAAGTATCAGTGAAGCACTTGACTTAAAACAGACTTCTATAACTAAACATCATAGACTCATCTGCGAATTCTGTGGAAAATACACACGAAATAAGAATCTGTAGAAATGGAAAATTGATGGCTCCTTGCCTACAAAATTAGTGAGAGCTTAGGGACTTTATTGATTTCACTCGTGTTTCTTCTTTACTTTAAAGGATTTGAGGTGACAACAATCTTCGCAGCACCTACTACGCCAGAAACCTTATCTTTTAGTGGGGTTCCTCCTACCACTTACTAAGTCCAATCAACCGGTTGGATTAAAATAAAAGCCGAAAAAAACATAATTTAGTTGGGTACTCCAACTAAATTATGTTGGGCAAGTCAACATAAAATATGTTGAATTGACTATAAAAATAAGGCACGGTCGAATATCCACGGCTTCTAGAACATTGGATCACCAACAAACTTATTTTATAACTTTTTTTTCAAAATTTTCAGTAATTAGCCGGATTTGTGATAAATGAAGCCTATTTCCGTAATCTGCGCGCTCTTTTGGTTAATCTCAAAGAGTATTTACATTCACTCAACGATTTATTTTTTAATCTAACTTGGTACATACATAACTACTGTTAGACGTCAATATTTTGTGTTATATTTTGACATGTCATATTTGTTAACATTGACGTCTAACAGTAGTTATGTATGTACCAAGTTAGATTAAAAATAAATCGTTGAGTTAATGTAAATACTCTTTGAGATTAACCAAAATTCTGGCGCGGTGGTCCGCATGTCGGGCGAATTTCCTTTGATGCGTGTTTCCGTGCTTTTTATATAAGTTTACAACTACTAAATAAATAATTCCGGCGCGGTGGTCCGCTGTCGGCGAATTTCATTTAGAATACGTGTTTCCGTGCTAAACAACCATTTTCTTGCTTATGCAAGAACCATGCCCATTGCGTGGTTCTAGAACCTAAGCAGTTACTCAATTGTCAAGCACTGCTCGTAACTCATTTTATCTGTATTTTCCAAAGGAAATGCGCATAACTATCCAGTTGGTTGCACAAAACTATGCCTCTAAAATTAGAAGTACGCTCTATTATTTGCACTAGTTTAAAGCTTAGTTACTTATCTTTAAGCTTAGTCAGTTATCTTTAAAGGTTTTAGCGCATTTCCTTTGGAAAATACAGATAAAATGAGTTACGAGCAGTGCTTGACAATTGAGTAACTGCTTAGGTTCTAGAACCACGCAATGGGCATGGTTCTTGCATAAGCAAGAAAATGGTTGTTTAGCACGGAAACACGTATTCTAAATGAAATTCGCCCGACAGCGGACCACCGCGCCGGAATTATTTATTTAGTAGTTGTAAACTTATATAAAAAGCACGGAAACACGCATCAAAGGAAATTCGCCCGACATGCGGACCACCGCGCCAGAATTATTTCCTAGTTGTAAACTTATATTAGGTAAAAAAACGATAAAAAATGATCGACCCTTCCAGGTGTGAACCCAGGTACCCTGAGTTTAAATGGTTGTATTGACTCCGGACCACTGGCATTCATCTCAGAGGCCCAAAAAACATTGAAAACGACACCCTACTCGAAATTTATTTTTCAACGACCGTAATTTTGGTTTTCTATAATTTTTGTGGTTTTTTCGACTTTTTGGTAATTTAAAGTGGTCGTATCGACTTCGGACTGGTTTCATTCGATTCCGCGCCCAAAATTACATTGAAAACGACACCCTACTCGAAATTTATTTTTTATCGACCTAAATTTTGGTTTTCGGGAATTTAGAATGGTTTTTTCGATTTTTAGGTCACTTAGAGTGGTTGTATCGACTTCGGACCGGTTTCATTCGATTCAGCGTCTCAAAAAACATAAATATTGACCTTTTTGCGGCAAAAATATTAACCCTGAAATTTGCCGATTTTTTGAAAATTTCGCTGACTCAGCAACCCGGGTTAATGACGTCACAAAAACCTGGTTTTCAATAGGGTTCGTGTCCTCCCGAAGGTTGATTTTTACCAAGTTTGGTTAAAAAAATATTAATCCGTTCGAAAGATAGAGTGTTTACAAGAAAGTGTCTAGAAATACATATATATATATATATATATATATATATATATATATATATATATATATATATATATATATATATATATATATATATATATAATATATATATATATATATATATATATATATATATATATATATATATATATATATATATATATATATATATATATATAGTTTCAAAAAAGTATTTTTTCGTCATAAGGGACCTCTGAAACGGATTTGTGTCGTGGTCCGAGATTCGAATTCCGCCATGACGCCTATCCCATTAGGCGAATTTTCAAAGGAAATTCGCTATAAGAGCGTGCAGATTACGGAAATAGGCTTCATTTATCACAAATCCGGCTAATTACTGAAAATTTTGAAAAAAAAGTTTGTTGGTGATCCAATGTTCTAGAAGGCCGTGGGTATTCGACCGCGCCTTATAATATGTTGACTTGACTATAAAAATATCTTAAATTTCGGTTTATACTTTCTTGAGGATCATTAATGACATTTAGGTTGGCAGACTCTATCCGAACTTCTAGCACTAGAAATTGATAAATACGATCCTATTCTCATTTGCTTAATTTTATCATCGGAAGTTCGCATATACGATAAGTTGAATACTTGACGTACATCAAAAATACCTGACATAAACAAGGCTTTGTATACACTCAAGATGATAGACATTTATAAGGTGATTCAATTCGATGTAAACAAACTAAACGCATTCGGAGGTTATAACCTGACTTTTTTATGAATGACGTGTGAAGTCATTGCTGGAACCGGTATAGTCGGTTGAGCATTGAAAATTTACTATTTATTCCTGCAGTGACGTCAATTCCGGACTATAACCTTACATGTCAAAAAAAGTTTAATTTCATTCATGAAAACCTTTCAATTGAATCTCATACAACATTGAATACATTTCTAACATCTTAGATACACTACCTTAACTCTAAAGACAGAAATGATAGAATCGTTACAGTCTCCTTGGTAAAAGCTTTCATCTGGATACGGTACGAGCAGACTACTGCCGTCGGATGCATTCTTGTCAGACACAGTGCTTAGTGAGAACGGGGCAGCGCCGAACAAATTTGGTGTCGTCACGAATAAGGTTTCGTTTGAGTTGTCTAGAACAAATTATAAACAAAGTTATTCTGATAAAATTGAAATTACTGATTTAGAGGTAGGATTGGTATACTAAGGTAAAATTTGCATTCTAAAGGAGAATTGGTTATCCTCATGTTTGGTATTCTTGGCATCCTTATGTTGATAACCTTAGGTTTTTTATCCTTAGTATCCAAGGTCGGTGTCCTTAGGTATATCCTTCCTCAAAGATACCAATTTTACTAGGTAGAATTGGTTATCCTCATGTTTGGTATCCTTGTCACCCTTATGTTGGTAACCTTAGGTTTGTTATCCTTAGTATCTAAGGTCGGTGTCCTTAGGTATCCGCGATTCAAAGTCCGTAGCAGCTTCACCGTCACTGATAAGAAATTGATAACGGAAGGGACCGAGTCCGGTAGCTCAGTGGTAGAGCGCTCGCCTTTCGACCTGGAGGTCGAAGGTTCAAATCCAGCCGGGGGAGGACCTCAATATGAGGTTATCCCTTGTACCGTACACTCGGGAGGTCTTGAATTCAAGGCCGGCCAACCCAGCCAAGGTTTTACGTGGTTTCCTTGGCTACTAATACGCAAATGCGGGGTTGGATCTAGTTTCATCTGAGACAAGTCTGGATCCATGTTTCCGTTGTCTCCAGCTCACGAAAAGTTAGTGTTCTGCGGGCTGGGGGAGATGATGGTCGGAAAGATATACTGAGCTATTGTATGTCCAAAAACTTAGTTCTTCAAGACAGACGCAGTGCCTAATGGCACTGCGGAGCTTTGACTTTCAGGTCAGGGCTATAGAATGAGTTTGTACACGCTGACATCTGGGTGCTAGAATTCTTTGTCGGGTGGCTCTGGACTGGCCAGAGCGGTGAGCCTAGCTAGAGTCTGGTGATGCTAGTGGAACTGATGAGATTGGTGAGACTGGAAGTACGAGGTCAAGTGAGACTAATGTGATCAGAGGAGCTAGTAAGACTAGATGAAACAAGCACACAGTGAACTAGTAGTCGGCGCTAGCCAGAGCGGTGAGCCTAGCCCAGAGTCTAGCTGGTCTAGATGAACTAGGCACACTGTGAACTAGTCGCAGATACTAGCCAGAGCAGTGAGTTTGGATAGAGTCTGGTTGGGCTAGATGAACTGGACACACTGTGAACTAGTTATATGTACTACCATGTACGGAGAGCGTGCTTCCTAGATGATTGGATGTGTACAAACTCAGGGGTTAATGTTGAGTGAGATTTGAGTGAAGGGAAAACGCTAAATGACCCAACGGGTTAAAGCATAAAAAAAAGATAACGGATGAAAAAAGAAGGGTGATCGTTGTTAAAGTCCTTATGGGAGTTTTTCTTTGAATTTTTTATCAAAGTGCTTTAATTTAATTAATTTTAGGGCGTATAAACTCAGTAGAATCACTATTTCGTTGAAAAATAGGGTTTTAATGGGTTGTCACGAGTATTTAAATTGAGTGATAAGATCGTAAAAATCGCAATATAGTGTTTTATTTTAGTTATTGTTAATTAATGCTAATTTTAAATAATTTTAGTTTACACAAACACACAAAATTACCTTTTAATTGCATTATATTGTTTAAATTAGTTGTAACAGGGAATTTAAATTAACTGATAACAAGCCGTAATGGGGTTTTAATTTATCAATCAATTTTATTTACACACTAAAATAATAAATAACTCAATAAATTCACGTTTTTGTAAAATGTTTGTTTAAATCATCCGTTTAAGTTTTATTATTTCTGCGTTAAATCGGAAAAATCCAAGTCTGTAGTGATAAGAGCCAGGTTCTATATTTAAAATCATGGAATTATCGAAGTATTTATCTATGAAATATTGGCCATTTTTTTAGCACCGATGGTCGTTCTATTAATTTTTACCTCATTTATCACAAATTAACGAATAATAAAGGAATAAAATAAGAATTTTCAACGGCTCCCATGCAAATCCTATTTGCATCCCGCCATTGGTATTGCCAACCTTACAACTATCTCTTTGAATCGCGAATATGTATTATAATATTTTTTATTACCAGGTATCCTCTTTAGGAAACTAAGGAAAACTAATCCTTCCTCAAAGATACATATTTTACTAGGTAGAATTGGTATCTTAGTATCCTTGAGGTAGGATTAGTATCCAACAGTGGCATCCTAGAGGAAGGAGTAGTATCTTTAGTTTATATTAACCCTAAGGTCGATATAAGGTAAGATTTGTATATAATTTCAATTCCTTAAAATTGTATAACTAGTATATTGCCTGAGTGATTGTGAATAGGTACAAAGTACCAAGAGATAAGAAGATTTAGGTTCTTCGGTGGCATAGGTGTCATGCCTTTAGTTACTATCTACCATACAGTTATAGAACACTATTAGCACACCATGTGAAACAGATACTGTCCTGACTGGGATTCCAACCCTGGGTAGAACAGGCATTGCTGTTTAGCTGAGAGGATATAAAGCCTTAGTTACTAACTCCCTTACAGTTGTAGAACACTATTAGCACACCATGTGAAACAGATACTGTCCTGACTGGGATTCCAACCCTGGCTAGAACAGGCATTGCTGTTTAGCTGAGAGGATATAAAGCCTTAGTTACTAACTCCCTTACAGTGGTAGAACACTATTAGCACACCAAGTTAAACAGATACTGTCCTGACAGGGATTCCAACCCTGGCTAGAACAGGCATTGCTGTTTAGCTGAGAGGATATAAAGCCTTAGTTACTAACTCCCTTACAGTTGTAGAACACTATTAGCACACCATGTGAACCAAGTTAAACAGATACTGTCCTGACTGGGATTCCAACCCTGGCTAGAACAGGCATTGCTGTTTAGCTGAGAGGATATAAAGCCTTAGTTACTAACTCCCTTACAGTTGTAGAACACTATTAGCACACCATGTGAAACAGATACTGTCCTGACTGGGATTCCAACCCTGGCTAGAACAGGCATTGCTGTTTAGCTGAGAGAATATAAAGCCTTAGTTACTAACTCCCTTACAGTTGTAGAACACTATTAGCACACCATGTGAAACAGATACTGTCCTGACTGGGTTTCCAACCCTGACTAGAACAGGCATAGCTGTTTAGCTGAGAGAATATAAAGCCTTAGCTACTAACTCCCTTACAGTTGTAGAACACTATTAGCACACCATGTGAAACAGATACTGTCCTGACTGGGATTCCAACCCTGGCTAGAACAGGCATTGCTGTTTAGCTAAGAGGATATAAAGCCTTAGCTACTAACTCCCTTACAGTTGTAGAACACTATTAGCACACCATGTGAAACAGATACTGTCCTGACTGGAATTCCAACCCTGACTAGAACAGGCATTGCTGTTTAGCTGAGAGAATATAAAGCCTTAGTTACTAACTCCCTTACAGTTGTAGAACTCTATTAGCACACCATGTGAAACAGATACTGTCCTGACTGGAATTCCAACCCTGACTAGAACAGGCATTGCTGTTTAGCTGAGAGAATATAAAGCCTTAGTTACTAACTCCCTTACAGTTGTAGAACTCTATTAGCACACCATGTGAAACAGATACTGTCCTGACTGGGATTCCAACCCTGACTAGAACAGGCATTGCTGTTTAGCTGAGAGAATATAAAGCCTTAGTTACTAACTCTCTTAAGTTCTGAGTTAGATTTAAACACAGGCTAGAATAGGTATTGCTGTATAGCTTTGACAATAGAATCGAACCTTCTTAGAAAAGACGGCCACATTAAACTATGACAAACTGGCAAATACTTACTGATGTAAAGCTCAGCTGAGTACACAACAATGTCTTCCGGTCTTAATCTCGAATTTTTAATATCTTCCGATTTTTTTTGTTGATCATAGTCGAAATCAATAGATGACCATTCGTTGTACAGCTGGAAGTCAGCAAGAACTGAAACGCTCAATGTCAGGAGATAAAAACCTGAAAATACGATGGATTAAGTCAAATGCATTGTATTGATAGCATTCATGCCTCAATACGAACCAACTTCGTCGAGATTCCACGCCGAGGCTACCATGTGGTATTCTCGACACTACATAACATCGACAAATGGAGAGACCCACCCCGTAGGGCTAAAGAAATATTTATTTTTAATGTTTTAAGCTTGGCAGGTTACTCCTTTGTATCGACAATTGAATGTCTCGACATGACGTAACATCGACACATGATTCAGTTAAAGTGTCGAGGTTATGAAGTGTCGATACAACGAAAATTCCTGCCACGAAAAGTGTCGACGTTATTTAGTGTCGAGACATCGTAATGTTGAGATTACGAGATTACGTTACGGCACCCAAAAATATATTATTTGCGCCAAGGATCTTAAATAATGGGGATGACGCATTAAGGAACCTTTCTGACCCCATGGAAGTTGTATGAAACTTACCTTCCCCTCTTACGCAAACTTATGGTCTTTGGTAAGGACCATATTTTTATCGTTTTTTTAGACTATTTATATGGTTTGTAACGGTTTGATTTGACTGCGTTTAAAGGTCCGTAAACCGACCTTTAACCTAAATCCCTCAGTAAACTGAGGGATAGAGTTTTGTTTTCAACAATAAGAAACTATAACCCTTTTATTAAGAAAATATATACAGGACATCTAGGAGTGTGGAGTCAGGCGAGCCCAGGTAGGGCAAGCTATTGTTTCGTGCTCATTAAAATATTCCCCTTTCTCAATACATTTTACGTAATTTTATACTTACGTTACCGTTTTTGATCGTACTAAAGGACTTTTTAATTTTCGTCATCAACATTCTACGAACTGCTAAGTTTTACAAAGATCTTGAATAAAGGGGATGACGCATTAAGGAACATTTCTGACCCCATGGATGTTGTATGAGATAATTAAGGTATATTTTCAGAAAAATTTGGTTTGAAGTTGTACAAAATGAGTCAGGTCCGGTGCGGCTCTTGACTTTAAGGCATACAACCCTTAGCGTTGTATCCCCAAGGTTTATTTGTCTTTTTAAATTTCGCAAAACTTATTTTACCGTTGTGAGGGTTTTCTAAAACGGACTTCAACTCACGCCATTCCACCCATCCTACTACCGACCCCCCCCCCAACAAACTTCGTTAAAATATAAAACAAATACTAACCACATATTAAATAATTCATGGTTTTCACTTGCCTACTAACTTAAAGCATTAAACTGAAAACCGTTCATTATATACCCGCTGTGATTGCCTCTAATTAATCTATAAATCAATAGTAACAATTAGCATTAAACAATTTGTCATAAATGTTCTTATGTAGGCCATTTTTCTTAAAATCTATTGCAACATCTTTAGCGGGAAAAAGTTCATATTTTCCTGGTTTGATTAGTTAGGCGGGAATATGTTAGCCATTGAGATATATTACTAGAAAGAGTTATATATATATATATATATATATATATATATATATATATATATATAATATATATATATATATACATACACACACATATATACATATATATATATATATATATATATATATATATATATATTATATATATATATATATATATATATATATATATGTATATATGTGTGTGTATGTATATATATATATACCGTTTAGAGCCTTGCGACTCATCAGGGATAACCCCTGCGGGAACCACCACGGGTGGTAGTAGCAACCGTTACGCTCAAAGTGAATTCTAAAGTTGGCGATAATTTATCTAAACAATAATTATGTATAAACTGAGAGCGTAACCTGGGATGCGAACCCCAGACCTCCGTGGTGTCAAAGGTCAGTGTTAAGACTAACGCTCTAACGACCTCGGCTATGGAGGCGATCAGAGAGAGTATAGTCTCAATAAATTAAAAAGGGAGAAACATTAATTTGAGCTTAGAATAATACTAGTATTGGAAGAGCATGGGTCTGTGAACACAATGGAATTATATTGATAACATGAAAGCCGGTTTCAGTTTGGTTTTTCTTACTTGTGACGATTATTTTTTTAATTTTTTTTCTCAAAGTGCTTTAATTTAATTAATTTTAGGGCGTAGGAACTCAGTAGAATCACTATTTCATTATAAAATAGGGTTTTAATGGGTTGTCACGAGTATTTAAATTGAGAGATAAGAAGGTGAAAATCACAATATAGTGTTTTATTTTATTATTGTTAATTAATATTACTTTTATATAACTTTAACACTCATAATTACCTTTTTATTGCATTAAATTGTTTAAACAGTTACAAGGTACACAGTTAACAGTTACAGTTGTAACAGGTACTTAAATTAACTGATAACAAGCTGATTTTCACCGTAATGGTGAAAATCTGATTTATTAATCAGTTTTTTTTACTCACTAAAATAATTAATAATTTAATAAATTCACTTTTTTAGAAAATGTTTGTTTAAATTATCCGTTTAGGTTTTATTTTTTCTGGGTTAAATCGGACAAATCCAAGTCTGTTGTGATAAGAGCCTGATTCTATATTTAAAATTTCTGGAATAATCGAAGTATTTATCTATGAAATATTGGTAATTTTTTTAGCACCGATGGTCTTTCTATTAATTTTTTCCTCATTTATCACAAATTAACTAACAATAATAATAAATAAAAGAAGATTTTTTATCGGCTCCCATGCTAATCCTTTAATAAAAAAAAATTTGATCACCCTTTTTATTACCAACCTTACAACTATATCTTTGAATCGCGAATAGAGCGGGAAAGGAAATCCACCCCATAAAAGAGGGGTAAAATTTTCCAGGGTGAATTGGCAACCCTGCGTAAGGGTAAAGGGCGGGGCGACCACAGCCCCAGTCTTACCGGGTCATTCTACTCAGCCACACTAACCTAGTTTTCCAGTAAAGTACAACTAATTTCTTCAGTTTTTAACGCCCTTATCAATTTCATCTAACAGTGCCGGTATTTTAATTGTTTTTCAGGAAAAACCAAATTCACCAGCAGCAAAAGCATCAGCAACCCAAGGTCAGCCAAATTTTGATTCCCAACTTTATTTTATTTTAATATTTATTAATAATTGTATTCCTACAATTATTGTATGTCTTTAATTAATTAATTCGTTTTTCCAAACACTGATAATAGTAATAATAGCAAAAAAACATTACAATACTTCAGGTCAGCCCAAAGTTCGTTACGAAGGTCGAATAAATTAATAATTACTGATTATTTGCTAATTATTTATTTTAATTAATTACTTGTTTTTTTTTTTACATTAAAAATAAAAGTAACAGTAGCCAAACACATCAACCAAGCAAAGGTCAGCCAAATTTTTCTCCAATTATTTGTAATTTTATTAATTATTTATTTTTATAATTCTACAAATAAAATAATTAATAGCCAAACACACCAACCAAGCAAAGGTCAGCCAAATTTTTCTCCAATTATTTGTAATTTTATTAATTATTTATTTTTATAATTCTACAAATAAAATATTAATAGCCAAACACACAAACCAAGCAAAGGTCAGCCAAATTTTTCTCCAATTATTTGTTAATTTTATAATTATTTATTTTTATAATTCTACAAATAAAATAATTAATAGCCAAACACACCAACCAAGCAAAGGTCAGCAAATTTTCTCCAATTATTTGTAATTTTATAAATTATTTATTTTATAATTCTACAAATAAAATAATTAATAGCCAAACACACAAACCAAGCAAAGGTCAGCCAAATTTTTCTCCAATTATTTGTAATTTTATTAATTATTTATTTTATAATTCTACAAATAAATAATTAATAGCACACAAACCAAGCAAAGGTCAGCCAAATTTTTCTCCAATTATTTGTAATTTTATTAATTATTTTTTTATAATTCTACAAATAAAATAATTAATAGCCAAACACACAACCAAGCAAAGGTCAGCCAAATTTTTCTCCAATTATTTGTATTTTATTAATTATTTATTTTTATAATTCTACAAATAAAATAATTAATAGCCAAACACACAAACCAAGCAAAGGTCAGCCAAATTTTTCTCCAATTATTTGTAATTTTATTAATTATTTATTTTTATAATTCTACAATAAAATAATAATAGCCAAACACACAAACCAAGCAAAGGTCAGCCAAATTTTTCTCCAATTATTTGTAATTTTATTAATTATTTATTTTTATAACGCTACAAATAGTAAATTAATAGCCAAACACACCAACCAAGCAAGGTCAGCCAAATTTTTCTCCAATATTTATAATTGTAATTAATTTGTTTTATAACACTACAAATAAAGTATTAATAGCCAAACACACCAACCAAAAGATCAGCAAATTTTACTCCAATTATTTATAATTTAATAATTTTATAACACTCAATAAAGTATAATGCCAAACACACAACCAAGCAAAGATCAGCTAAATTTTACTCCAATTATTTATAATTGGAATTAATTACTTGTTTTTATAACACTACAAATAAAAGTATTATTAGCCAAACACATCAAATCTTTTATTTTTTTACTAATAATTTTATTTATTATTTTTTTAAGTCACTAACCGAAAAATTCTTCGTCCGCAAGCCGAGCGAATTTTCTTCGAAATTCGCGCTTTCTTGTTTATCAATCAAAATTTTGCTTAAGGTTCCGGTTCATGCTTTAGAACTAAGCAGTTACTTAATTGTCAAGCACTGCTCGTAACTTATTTGTCTGTATTGTTAGGAAATGCGCATAATTATCACTGGTTGTACAAAACATGCCTCTAAAATTAGAAGTACGCACTATTATTTGCACTAGTTTAAAGCATAGTTACTTATATTAAGCTTAGTCATCTTTAAAGGTTTTAGCGCATTCTTTGAAAAATACAGACAAATGAGTTACGAGCAGTGCTTGACAATCGAGTAACTGCTTAGGTTCTAAAGCATGAACCGGAACCTATTTCAGAAATGGGTTGTTAAGCACGGAAACACGCATTCTAAATGAAATTCGCCCGTCATACAGACCACCACGCCAGAATTATTTTTGTACTTATAAACTTATATATGTAGAAAAAACTATAAAAAATTTCCCTCCCTACCAGGATTCGAACCCAGGTACCCTGGCTTTGAGTGCTCGTATCAACTCCAGACCACTGTCATTCAACTCGCAGAGCCAAAAAACATGGAGAACAATTCCCCACTTGAAATTTGATTTTTAGTGGCCAAATTTTAGTCTTTCTGGTTTCGACCCTCGTTTTCGACTTTTTGGTCACGCAAAGTGTCCGTATCGACTTCGGACCGAATTTATTCGATTCGGCGTCCAAAAATACATAGAAAACGACACCCTACTTGAAATTTAATTTTCAACGACCGTAATTGTGGTTTCCGGTAATTTATGATGTTTTTTCGGGTTTTTGGCCGCATCGACTTTGGACCAGTTTTATTCGATTCAGCGCTTAAAAATACACAAGATAATACACCAAATTTATTTTTTATCGAAAAAACTTTTGGTTTCCGGTAATTTAACATAGATTTTTCGCCTTTTTTGCATTGGTTTCATTCGATTCAGCGTCCCAAAAAAATATTTGGAATGACCTTTTTTATGGCGAAACATATTAACACTGAATTTTGCCGATTTTTTGAAAATTTTGCTGACTCAGCAAACCGGGTTAACTAAAAAGGTAAAACATTACCGGCAAAAACGTTTTTACCGGTAATTTTAAATTTGGTATGGATTTATTTATATTTAAATCTTGATTACTGTAGTAAATTATACTTTAAAGGCTATAAGACAAAATAAGACAGTCTTTGCCCAGTTTTTACTAAGCTATTTAGTGACATATATAGACGTTCAGCAATTTTTCCCCTATATTTCGTAGAATCCTTTATAGATGTCGTCCGCTGATACCTGCATTCCTTTCTTTCCCGTGCTTTATCACTATTTTTTATGCAGCTCCTACTTGCTTATTGAATTAACAACTTTGTGAAAATCATTTAGGAGGTCAAAACACCTGAACTGGATAATTCCGGTAACATCCCGGTTTCGGATTCTTCTGCAAACACAATACTTTTCCTATATACCTACGGTTTGAATGAGAAAAAGAGGAAAAAACTGAAAAAAACTATTATTCCAAAAGATTTATTGGAACTATATTATAGTTATTAAGATAACTCCAAAATAATTGGAATATTATAAATATATATATAATATATTAATATATATATATATATATATATATATACACATGTGTGTGTGTGTAAATATATATAAGTAAATAATATTTATATAAGTATGTTTATGGCATTAACTGTCCCAATACAAGACAGAACGATCAAAATTATATCAAAAAGTCAAAATTCAAGACACCAAGACAAGACTGAAAATTTAATACCAAATAATAAATAAAATAAAAATAAAGAGGCACAAATCACCCCAAATCAAGAAATAAATAGGCTCCGTTTACACAAATAAATATTGTATACTTTTGCCAATAAAGAACTGTTTAAAAAAAGCCATCAACTATCTATCCAAGCATTAAACAAACCCCTCACACCCAAAAAAAACCAAATTTAATACTAAAATTAATAAAAAAATAAAAAAGCACAAATCACCCAAATCAAGAAATAATATGGCTCCGGTTTCACAAAATAAAATTGTATACTTTGCCAATAAAGAACTTGTTTAAAAAAGCAATCAACTATCTACCCAAGCATTAACAAACCCTCACACCCCAAAAAATAATCAAATTAATACCAAAATAATAAAAAAAAAAAAAAAAAGAGGCATAAATCACCCAAATCAATAAATAAAATGGCTTCGGTTTACACAAAATAAATATGTATGCTTTTGCAATAAAGAACTTGTTTAAAAAAAAATGGCATTAGAGTCCTTAATTTCAAAACGGTAGAATCGATTCGTTGTTTGGACCCTACCTAACTAGCCTCTCCAATATAGCCTAAATTTAAAAACTATATCAAATCAAAGCTATTGTACATGATGATAAATATATAATATATATATATAATATTATATAATATATATATATATATATATATATATAATATATAAATATATAATATATAATATATATATATATATATATATATATATATATACATAACTGTTGTCCTGCTATGCATCTGGCTCTTTTATCTTCTTTCTTCATTTTCATTTTGTTTCAGTTTTAGCATTTTTAATTGATTTTATTTTTCGTAGTATCACTATTTTGTATTTAAGTTTTGATAATTAAATACTAAAATTTTTATTAGCTAACAGGAAAAATGAGTGATATGGAGCTGCATAAAAAATAGTGATATAACACAGGATAGAAAGGAATGCAGGTTTTAGTGGACGACATCTATAAAGGATTTCACGAAATATAGGGGAAAAATTGCTGAACTTCTATATATGTCACTAAATAGTTTAGTAAAAACTGGGCAAAGACTGTCTTATCTTGTCTTACAATCTTTAAAGTATAATTTACTTCAGTGATCAAGATTTAAATATGAATAAATCAATACCAAATTTAAAATTACCGGTAAATTCTGGCAATATTACCATGTTTTGGGAGATTTTTGACCCCAAGAAAATACATAACAGTTTGTTCGCCATACTTAGTTTAGGAGGGTGGACACTAAAATACATTACAATACAATACAATACAAACAACCTTTATTTGCCACATGTAAAAGATTACAAATCTATACAAAACTTAAAAAAATATGTACGATATTTATCAAAAACTTAACGAAAAAACTATTGACGACCGTTTTCCAATTCTAAGAATATACCAATAATTTCCTATTATCGATTTGGTCCTGAGACCAAATCGAAACCTACCTAATTTTCACATTATTGAAGTGGATGTATAGAGTATACCAAAGACAGAATTTAGCACAGAGACAGGATACTATGAGTTTTTTAGAATGCCTTTTGGCCTTAGAAACGGTCCTAGAAATTTTCAAAGAGAGATTAAGCTCGAAGTATGCCATGTGCAGTATATGGAGTAAGAGAGTAAACATTTGTGTAGAACAGCCATTGACATCATTTTATGGAGTAACGGATTTGTAAAAAGTCATTGGACCGTCATTTCACGAAGTAAACATTTATGTAGATCGGCTATTGACTCCATCCCATGGAGTTAACCTATTTGTAAAACGTCTATGGGCGTCGTCAGCAAAACATTATAAACTATTGGTGATAACTTCAAAATAAGCGAGGTTATAAAAGATGAAATTAACTGTAATCAAAAATAGTTTTAATAAATATTCCATCTCGTATAACTTCATTTGTGCTTTCAATTTACTGTAGCTAAAATTTAGGTAGATAAAGTATAAATCCCTTTTCACTTCTTTGGGGTAGAAGGGGTAGGAAGGGACTAAATATGAAGATATTTCGGAGTAAAATAGAGTACATACGAAATTAGCTTCGTTGTGGTTTTCTCCTCCTACTCCTCTTTCTCCTCCTACTCCTCTTTCTGCTCCTACATTCCCTTTCTCACCTGTTTCTTCCTTTTCTTCTTCTACCTACTCTAAATGTATTCTGAAAGTCTATCTTTAGCTTATTTTATCTCCATCAATCTTTTTACATTGTGTTGTAGTTAACTAGTTCTATCTTCTTCGGGAAGAATAATTTTGATTCCCGTATATAGCCAACCACGATTTCATAGCTGGTGGGTAAAGCAGATAACCAAGTAGGGAAACTCCTATACTAACTGTTTAATAAAATTCAGACATCCTGAATGCTGGCTCAATAATAAATAATATAAAGAGAGAAACCCTAACTAACCTGTTTAAAAAATTCAGACATGCGTGATCCAGCTGATAACTCAAAATAAAGTAAACAAGCAATAGGGAAACCCTACTAACCTGTTTAATAAAATTCAGACATGCGGGAT
>JACMZG010001921.1:0-10000 GCA_018340805.1 Microvelia longipes
AAAAGGCATACACGGAAAAAAATCTCGTTGGTCTAGATAACACTAAGATCGTGTTAAAGCCCTTTAGGTTTCATAATATACGATATTAGTGTCTTGATTAATGTATACGTGTTGTCTGTAGCCTATGTTGGAAAAATAGTGTCGTCGAAAGCCTTAATCAAATAGTTTCTATAACCCGCCATTAGTGTTATTTCACTTAAGTGTCGTAAAAACCCGATTAAATTAAGGTCATCACTAGTTCGGGTAGGGCAATCTCGATCGCGGGTATAAATAACCTAACCGTTAGGATACAATTGAATATTAGCTAAGATTTACTGGTACTCTGATTTTTAGAATCAAGCATACTCTTGTAAGGTTTGTTTAAAATTTATATCGTGTTGAATCTAATATTGCTTAGGGTTACTACTTAACACTTTTCAAGTGTTCAGTCTGGCCTACTTAGTGTTAACTGTGTTAACCCTTATATAGTTTCTCAAATTTTAAGAGTTGATTCTCGCCTATCAAAGTGTTAAATTTAAGGTTTAGTTATACACTAATTTTAAGGGTTGTAACAGCACGATGCGACACTTTCAGCAGTGTACATACAACCCGAAGCGTTAGGTTCCCTTCAAAATTAATCTTAGTGTTGGGCAGATCAGTATTACTTTTAACGTAACACTACAGTAGTACTGTCTTTACCCTGTTTTTATGAATTTGATCAATCTTTAGCATTGTATCAAAACTAGACTTAGTGAAATGTGAAATCAGTTAAAGAGTTCAAATTATCATTACTAGAATCTTCTTTACACTTATTCCTCTCACAGTTTGGTTTTTGGAAGGAGAACTTTTATTCCATTTAAGTCTATTAAAGTTATATTCAACCCTTGTTATATTAATGTGGCCGAAGGATATATATTTTTGTCTATTTAAACCTATTAAAGTTATATTCAACCCTTATTATATTAATGTGGTCGAATGTTGACACCGTCATGATTTTATAGGATGCTATTACTTGTATAATATTTTTTTTTAAGTCGTGAATTCTCGTTTGAGTTAAATTCATGTATTATGTCTATAGATATATGAGAGCTCACGATTAAAGAAATATATTATAGGTCAAGTTATCAGTATATAATAAGGCAAAATATAGTTCTCTGGGATAAATAATAATAAATAATAATAAAATAAATAATAAATAAATAAATAAATGAAACAGAAGCGCAAGTGGATTTCATATTATAAGCAGGAAAAGAAAAGTCTATCCACCATAAATAAAAGATGATTCATACAATTAATGCATTACCGGCTTTCAACCTCAAACAGGTCATCCTCAGTACCGGAGAGCTAAATATTATTTCTTCTTCTTGAGTCTTGCTGCAGTGACCTGGTGGAAAGCCGTTTATGCTTCAATTATATATGTATCATCTTTTATTTGTAATGGATAGATTTTTATTTTCCTGTTTTGAATAATAAATAAAAAAATTGTCATTAACCCTAAGAAAAATGTCAGAGAAACAAGTAAAGATTAATATGTATGGGTTACGATCTTGAAGGGTTTTTACCTGAAGTCCGTTAGGCTCTTGACCTAAACATAAGTACAATTCGTGGGAGGGAAGCAGAAAAATTTAAATCTTCTTACAACATAACTGTAAGAATAAATCCTGGAAAGGTTAACTTCCCGGATTTATAACTTATAGAAAAAAACGGTTGGATTAAAAGAATCCCCTAAAATACAAATATCCCAGATTATAGCTCTAAGGGTTTTTGCTTGTCTATCTTTAAAAATTTGTATATGAGGATTACAGATATAGATATAGAGGTGAGGTCCCTTAACCCATCAGGTATGATACCCAAACAAGTGAACACGTTATGGCTTTTTAAACAAATTAACTGTTAACTATACATGGCGTAGAACTTCTAAAAGTTATTATATTCTCTTTTCTATATTATATGAAATATGTTTGACTCGTGCAAGCGTGTAGAGGGTGGTTTGCAAAAGTAAACATGTGGAGGTTTTATGAAACAAATGAACAAATGTTCATTTGTTGCATGACTACTGCGTAGACTTGCTGACGTTCTTGCAAGTTTATGCAACTATAATGCAATTAAGTCAGTGGAATAGCCAAGGGGTCCTTATAAAAATATCCAAATTTCCAACCAACTTTATGATGAAACATAAAAATCACTCGCACACACATTGCGCTGTGAGTGGGAATGAAAACACGCACACACTGAAACAAAAAATGCAGTGCCTATTTGTGAGTGTGTGTGTAAATGTTTATACTCAAGCCCCCCCCCCCCCAATTAAAAAACCAAGGGAATCAATTTTGAAAAGTTAGCATTTACATATAATTGTGTTTGGGGACTAAAATATTGTTCAAAATTTCTCAACGCTCATTATGCTAACTTAAAATAACTATAGTATGCCCTGCCATGCAGCATTAACACATATAGCCATGTCTAAACAAAGCAAACGGCTTGTCAATGCGAGTGAATTAAGCATTATAATTGGTTAACAAATACTGTAATCATAGAGTTTTAACTTAACCTTCTTCAAATTTTGATAATTTTCTTAAAACCGGAGATATTTTCATTTAAGTGATATTTATGCTCACTCCCAACGGGGCCTTCTTAGAGGTTGTAATAAGCAAATTCACCCCAGCAATGTGGGCAGAGCTGTGTGTTCAGCTCTTTAGCATAACACACTAAGAGCTACGATGATAACACACACACACATACGCACATACAGACAGTCAACATTCAAAGAACCATTCAGGAGGCCTTAAAAACAGCCAAAACGGATAATTCCTATGAAACCTCAGTTTCGAAATTTAGGTGCAGAACTTTTCCTATATACATACGGAGTAGGATGAGGAAAAGTATAATAATTGGAAAATAGGAAATAACTGTCTCTAGGAATGACGATGGCTTCTTGTTAAGTTGAAAGCGCTTTGCTACAAAAAATATCAATTTCTGTGGGGGGAATTGTATTCTTTTATATATAATAAACTCCATTGATCCTCATCTTATCTTTAAAATGTAAAATTTATGTCCGTTTGTTTAAAATTCATTTAACCACGTGCTAAATGAACGTGGCTATGCTTTTCCATCAAATCCACGTGAATGCGTTATTATCATGATGTGATAACGCGTGATAATGCGTGAACGCATATCACGGGCTACAAAGTTTCCTTTTTACATTTTGACCCTTGTAGATATCAATTTAGAATATGATTTATCTACAATTTAAAAAATAAGTTGTTTGATGGACATATTTTTGCTTGGTGTTTTGGAAACCAGCATTTATAGCCAGGCTTTCATTTAAGTGGATTGAGGTGGTGACTTATTCTCGTATATCAATATTTCATTTTGTGACTACATCTAACTGTACTCGCATAGTCTAGAAAGTGGTTAGTTAGTGATTCAAGTTGTAACTGATTAAGGGACATGACGGCATGATAAAAAGAGAGTACACATGTCTTAATCATAACCAAAAAAGAACACCATTTTTTTAACTTCACCCATTCAATGCCAAGTTATAGCATTTAGAGCATTTCTACCAAATTTAAATTGCTTTTCTTTCTATTTTATTGCTAGTCGTTATAATTGTTTGTTTTTATGAATACAGAACTTTGTAGGTATTAACAAAATTTAAAAGGAATGACATGAGCCAAAAAATCAATATTCATTTGTTAAAGCGTACAACTTTCATTGTAACCAATATTTTTGGCACAATAAATAATTATTAATAATTTGAGTATACATGGTAGCAGTTGGTATGGACTTGTTACAAGTTGTTTACAAGATTCATAGTGTCGTTAGAATATATTATGTTATATAATATAGTACAATCCCGTTTAAAAATGTTCACGTGTCATATAAGTAAGTTATGATTTTTTTAAAGTATAATCAAAGATCGACATCATTTGTTAGCGCTGCAATACACTTGATTTCTTATTTAAATACATATATATATCATTATGTAGTGATAATTTAGTCTTTTCTTAGTTCTTAGTACTGCAAGTAGGTGCAAGTCCAAAATCTTCGGGCGACACTACTCTTCATCGAATTGTGTTAACCCTAAGAAGACCCTTCAGTGTTGATTTTGTATAGTGAGTCGTTCGGCGACATTACTCTAGTTAGTGTTGAATGATCGGGCGACACTACTTTTACTCGGGTTGAAGTTACTCCAGGTAGGGTTAAAAGAAATTTTAGGGTTAAAGTAAACCTTATAATGGTCGCTTTAACACGGTATCGGATAATTCTAGGTACCCTAGTGGGGTGGGGTGGGGGATCCCTATATAAGACGTTCCCGCGTTAGGGTCCATCATTGCACGTGTAGCTTTCTTAACGAGTACATGCATGGGGTATCGGTTATAACGAAACGCTTACTTTTTGCTTAGTTATTTCTTCATTTATACTTAGTTCGGTTCTCAAATTGGCACTTCCTCGTGTACACTTCTCTGGAATATTTAAAACGTAAGTAGTATATTTCACATATTTGTTAAATTAAATAAATAAATTTATTACATCAAAAATGTATAAGTGATGTTTGACATCACTTATAAATTTTATATTTTTTTACTTTTAAGTTTTAAGTAAGTTAGTTCATATTTATATTTAGATATAATTTAGAACAAATTAATGTGTTGAATTTTGGGAAAATACATACTTTTGTACTAGCCGCAAAAGCTATCGCTTGTGCGCGACTATGTATCAAGGATGTTTAATAATAATTATTAAACATCCTTGCTGTGTATTGCAATGATGTAATGAAAACATTTTAATGTACTGTGAATAAGTGTACCTTGTTTAAGTGTAATTTGAAATTTAAATTTACGGTCATTTAGTTAAACCTAAAAATTATTATTTCTTTGTTTAGTGACTGCTTAAGCCTCTAAAATATATTGACATGGAGTTAAATTCTTTCTTGGACCTCTGGGAGTTAGGCCACTTAAAGGAAAGCTTTGAAGGTAAGCCCACTTTTTTTAACTTCTTTATTTTCCAATTTCAAGTGGTGTAAAGTTAATAATGTTAAATGTTAAATTATAAAATATTATATTATAAAATAAATGTTAAATAATTAGTAATGTTAAATCGAAGTATCATCATCTCACAGCCTTTTTATAAGACTTGCAGTTCGATTAGTTTAAAAATCTTGACAGATACATATGGCAACCATAACCTTAAAAGTAAGCTACAGATAAATATGTCATACCAAATTCAAATATCAATATCAAAACTAAACTTACCAAACTATAAGATTATTAGCTTGTCTAAAGGTCGTCATTAAGTTAATGATTGACATATGAAGCTGCCAATATTTTAAACTAATCGATGAGCTTAGTCATTATTATGAAAATTATAAATAATACTTTATAATATTAATCAGAGTAACAATAATGAATAGTAACATAATAGAATAAATTATGTTGATGTATAAATTTATAACATATGAGTATATGATTAAACATTAAAAATTAATCAGTGCTTATTATTTTAATGTAATGACTGGTGAAGCAAATATATTATCTTAAATTTCAACCTTAAACAAACAATACTTAATTTTAGGTTGGGGAATAAATATATAAATGAAAATTACTGTTGCAATGTATTATTTCAACATGTATTATTAATGGGTGCATTCTACATGGCGTTTTGTGCTTGAAATAAGTCTTGCACTGTGCTGTAATTATTTAGTTTAGCTAGTAGTAGTTTTGTGCAGGTCTGACGACTGACTTCATTCCGGATTTGCTGAAGAAACCGGACCAACTGCACCTACTAGTTCCAAACCATAAGGACCGGCTGCTACTTATAAGAAGGTTCGAGGAGTTCATTTCCATAGAAAACGCTTCTATTCTGTCAGATGTAAGTTTTTTACACTACTCTTTATTCATAGTTACAGGCATGACTTTACCTGTATGTTGTTACTGTATCTTGTGAAACATACAGTTTATTGATTAGTTTAAAATATTGACGGCTACATTTGTCAACCATTAACTTACCAAATTAAAAATATTAGCTTATCTAAAGGTTATTAACTTATTATATTATATTAAATTATTATTTGTTTGACAGATGTAGCTGTCAATATTTTTAAACTAATCGATGAACTGTAATAATGCTTATTGTGTGGTCCCATGTTGTGATCCGTGACAACAGGAATAATTGTCACCTCTATTTAAATAATTGATAAGTATGATATGCTTACAAATTACCTCCATTAAAAGACAACATGTAGACTATTTTTGCATTAGGCTCTGCGAGGAATCTTCAATAAGTCATTTTCTCCCTGACTGAAATTTTTGTGGATTCGTTATTCATGTTTACTTTGTCATTCTTTGCAGGATGAAAGCTCCTTCAGGCATTCAGCTCTGTCCAGCTCCTTCGAGAGCCTAGCTTCGCCCCTCCCAAGGACCCTTCCACCCAAGGAGCCCAGAACCCATTCCCACTATAGAAGTGGTGCATGTTCATGGAACAAGTGCTTGGTCAGGGTGCAGGACCCACTCCAGCTGCCAAATAAACTAAAAATATCCGAAGATCCAGTAAGACATTATAATAGTTAGTCTTATAGCTAGAGTGTGGAAAAGAATGTAAGGGAGCCCATGAGCGTAGTCTTATTCAACCTACCTCATCTGGTAATCACTGTGGCTATTCTACAATGATCCTTCCTGTACAGTGTGGGTTGAGTATGCCAGTATGTGATCATAGCAATAAATTTTTTAATTGAATTTCTATTAACATTGATATATATATATATATATATATATATATATATATATATATATATATATATATATATATATATATATATATACCATAACATATTATAACTGTAATATATTAAATAAAACTAATAATCGTTGTTTCTGTTTGCAGATTCTAAACGCAGTGCTTACATCAGCCGACGAAGCCGTAATCACTGCTAGGTTAAACAGTGAGAACTGTAAGGAAAAAGACAAAGGTACGAGGGACCTGGTTGATCGAGTCATTAAAACTCTGTATCTGCATGGCACCGAATACAGTATAAAAAGATACACAGACCTGTCAGAGGCAATTGTCTCTGTCTTCCCCAAGGAAGATAAGGTAAACATTTTGTTTCAGCATTTACAAACATGTTTTAATTGATTTTTTTGCTTTTGCTAAATTCATTCACCATAAGATATGTTTTGGAAGGGGGGGGGGGCGCTAAAAATTATTTACCCTCCTTTACAATGATTTACAAATTTAACAGTGAAGTTAAAGAAATTAACAATTAAAATTAATAAATCAAGTTTGATTCTTTTTTAGTGGATTTTCATGGAAGATGATGCTTATTTTATTATTAGTTGTTATTCATACTGTTAAAGCACGTACATAAAGAAAGATGCACACATAAACACTCCCATTATTATATAATACCATAAGCTAATTTTTGTCTATATGATTTATTTGTTTCAGTACACATATTACCTCCCCCCATATACGGCTGGGAGCACCCAAACAGAGGCGAGGGGCAAATTGTACGACAAGTACAAAATTATAATAGAATTCTGCTCAGAAATAATTTAAAGGACTACCGGAGGAAGAGGAGGAGCCGCTCCGAGTCGTCTGACTCCTCTAACAACACACAGGACTCCTCCTCCGGCCCAAACTCGCCCAGGGGGAAGGTGAATTTAATCCCACGAGATCTGCAGGAAGTGGAGCAAGATGCTCTTCGCTGGTTGCAATTTAATCACGGGCCATGGCCTCAAGTGTTGGAAAAATGGAGATTAACCTTTGAGGCCAGAAAACTTAGTACCAACGACTACACTAGTGTTGAGCAAGTGTACAAGACATTCCCAGCCATTGTGCAGCCTCAGGGTTACGAACTGGTACGTTTATTTATTGCAATACATACACTTTCATTTTTTTATTATATTTCAAGTTATATCTCCTGGTAATCTTTATATTATAGTATTACTATTAACATTACCAATATTCAATTGAAGTTGTTAAATAGTTTGTAAAAAAATACACATTGCATACAACTTGCACATGCGTGTGAGCAGTTAGTAACATGCATGGTGTTCTGGAATAAGTAAGAGCATTTAGTTTACATTTTTTTGTTGTAACCACAAGATTAATAATAAATAATATAAATAATTTGTTGTATTAATATAATTTATTCTGATTGTTTAGATTGAGCTTGACTTTGGTCACCTACATGAAACCAGCCAATACAAATTAACAGGTACATGGGACAATTTCGAGAAGAAGATCTTGAAAATTGCACAGCAAAAAGTCACTGACACAGCCTCACAAAAACTAATCCCCATACTTCAGGAGTGCCAAGACAAAAGTAAGTACTTAATTTTTTTATAATTCTCTCCTCAGACACACACACACACTCAAATTCCTTTCATTCTGCATAATATATAATATATATATATATATATATATATATATATATATATATATATATATATTATATTATATTTATTAATTTATATAACAAATTAATTATAATTCTTTACAATTAATTTCTAATTTATTATTACATGTCATTTGAAGCTTACAATTTGACAGTTCTTTAAAATGAGAGGCATATTTTCTGTCATTGCAAGGCACTATTAGCAATATGAGAGATTATGTCACGGTTGTTAGTTCTAATGTTAGCTTTTTATGTTTCACAGACAGCTGCGGATCTACAGGCAAAAAGGGATGCCACAATTGCCCATGCCAAGGCAAACAAGACAACAGTCCAACCTTACATCATTGTACAAGGAAAGTACCCCGCACCTTTCAAGGCAGCTTATGTGATCATAGACGAGACGTTGTACTCATTTAATGATGTTTTGAAGGCAGTGGATATAACCTTCAAATCATTTTTTGCCCTTCAATGCCACTATCCTGACGCCAGTAAGCTGATTTGGACATTTATGCAGAAATATCTATACGATATTGATGAGGATAGCCTCTTCTTTCCGCCAGTTACTGGGATGGTAAATCTTTTTAAAAATACCAGTGTTCAGTAATATTTTTCCATTTTTTTTTAACTTTTAATAACTCAACACTTGAAATCTTAACAACCTATTTATTAAACCTACATGGATAACATTGGTTACTCGTGTAACTTATGTCGTAGGAAAATTAGGTCGTTAAATTGTTTTATTGCTCATTTGAAATTAGAACATGACAGTAATAAAGGCTTTCAATCATATAAATGTCCAACCCAGGATTGTTATCGGTCATTCCAGTCCCTCTTTGTTTTCAAAAGGCACTTAAGTGCTTGCTACAATAACCATTCGATGGAAAGTGTTGACAGCGAACTGCCATCAACCGAAATTATTGTACCAACACCCTTTGAGAATAATACTGCTTTTGTCAGTGATGATGGCCCAATCTCATCTCTCGGGTCCTCACTAAGTCAGATGAAAGAAGCTGCCGCAACTTTGTGCTCTTCTATGTACAGTGATCCGTCACTGCCCAACAACATTGTTGGCAAAGTACATGAATATTTTTCAACATTTATTACTAATGGTTATCTTCCCCTGGTCGAGGATGTGTATGGTGCTAAATCGAAGCCCACTCATGACTCGATTGACCCAGAAATGCAGACCAAAGTAAAAGCCCTTAGCGATCCTTTCGATTTCTTATCTTCCCATTATTTGAGATTAAAGTACTTTAAAAGTACTTCCGCGTACATACCTCCCGTAACATATGTCATTGGTCGGTCATTTGAAATACGTGTTGATGAAGATGGTGTTGTTTCGTGTTAACCCTGTCACGACAACTGCTCAACACATACCTATGGCTCGTACATTGAAGCAACTGCTTGAGTCACAAGGAACATTGCAGGCTTTGCGGTCGAATGTCTCTAGTTTAATAGATTTTGAGTTATTAAAAGTTTCTGTGATGCAAGGGCATTTATGGAAGCAAAAGCTAAGTACATTTACTGAACGATACGGGGTCAAAGAGGTTTACCCTCTCATTGTATACTTCGATGACTTTGAATGTTTAAACCCACTAGGTAGCCACGCAGGTTTCCAAAAGTTGGGAG
>JACMZG010001921.1:15000-29226 GCA_018340805.1 Microvelia longipes
AGTGACATACATAACATAGTGACATAAAAATGACATGGTGTGGCTTGGCCGGAATATTTTTAAAATATGACCAAATTGTTTACTAAGCAGTCCTAAAACCACCAAAGCATATTATTTAAAATTGAAGTTTTGCATATCAATCGATAAAAATTTATAATTCGTTAATAAATAAATAAATATAACTCATAAATATAACAATAACAAAATATATATACGCTACTCAGTAGTGTCGCAAATAAAATCTCATTTTTAGACATTAAAATGAAATTTAGTGGAACCATCTACATATGTACATTTGCAGAGACAATTTTCGATTCTTCGCTAGTTCTGCTAATCGGCTGGAGACAACACGACTGGATTTCTTGTTACAAGTTATGTGTGATATAGACACATATTGACAGCATGATAAGAATCACTCAGGACATTATAAAAGTGCCTGAAAATGATGATTATGAACAGTGGCGGACTGAGCCAAAAAGGCTCGAGGAGGGTTTGGCCTAAAAGGACCCAAACCTACATCTCAAGTGGCCTAATAGGGAGGAGGTTTTTAATATTTTTTCCCAAGTAGAGGGGTCTACTTTAACTAGAGTACAGTATTAATGATTATAGAAAGCATAATTTAATTTTAATTAAGTATTAAATAAAATTAATTTAAATGAAATTATTTAATTTAAAAGAATTAAAATAAACTTAAGTAAAAATAAAATTAACTGAAATAAGACTTAAGTTTATTCATTTAAATGTGATATTTAAACTATTTTATGTTTAATGTTTAGTGTCCTTTTCCTACTGCTTTAGGGCCCCGATAAAGTATATTTAGGGACAACATTTTTTTTTTTTTTTTTTTTTTAAATACCCTTTATTATTTTATATTTACATACATATTACAAGTATAATTATAATTTGATAGGTAAGCCCTCCACTAAAGATCAATAAAAATATTCATCTTGTGCCGTGGAGGGCCAGTATTGTTCTCTAAAACTATTTTTTAAATTTCTATTTTAATTAATTATTTTTTACTATTAAATCTAAAATTAAGCATGCAATAATTATAATGATTATAATTAAAATGATTAAACATATAAATAGATGTATATAGATAAATACATAATTAGATAAAAATAAATAATTAAATAAAAATAAATAAATAAAATATATAATTGTATATAATCTGTTTATAAGTTGTTATAGGTTTTATTTTTTGTTTGATTTTCTACGAGTTGGCTTGTTAATAAGTGTTGTTTTAGTTTTGTTTTAAATGAGTCCCGTTTGTCTAGTTGAGTTAGTGTTGCAGGTAGTCTGTTCCATAGTAAGGTAGCTTGGTATAACCAGTGTCTCTGTCCTGTAGATGTCCTATATAGAGGTAGTCTGAATAGTTGGTTAGTCTGAGCTCGAGTCTGTATGTTGTCATGTATTATTCTGCTTAGAGTATGTTTTCCGTCGAATATCCTGATTAGACATTGCTGATGAAGTATA
Source organism: Microvelia longipes (assembly GCA_018340805.1). Taxonomy (NCBI): domain Eukaryota; kingdom Metazoa; phylum Arthropoda; class Insecta; order Hemiptera; family Veliidae; genus Microvelia; species Microvelia longipes. The sequence goes on from JACMZG010001921.1 coordinate 16,477, forward strand.
TATACAGTTTTTAGTATTTTCAGTTTGTCAAAAAGTTGTGCAGTATGTTGTCGTTGTTTCTGTCTTGTTATTATCCGTATTATAGCTTTCTGTTGGATTAGTACTGTTCTTTTTATAGTATCTGTTGCAGATCCCCAGGCCAGTATTCCGTATGATATTATTGAGTCTACCAGTCCGTAGTAAATACATCTTAGTTGAGTTTCCGTCAGATAAGGTCTAAGTTTTAAAAATACGTATCTTAGTTTTCTAAGTGAGTTGGTAAGTTTGTTTTATGTGTTCTTTCCAGTTAATATGTCTGTCTATTATCATGCCTAGGTGTTTTATTGATTTTACTCTCTGTAGTTCTGGGCAGTCACAGTTGTTGTTCTCCTCGTCATGATTATGCATTTTTATTTTTGTTTCATTATTCTGTCCAAGTTCAGTTAGTGAGAAACAAATATAAGACGTTTTTTTAATATTTAGCGTCAGTCCGTGTGTGTCTAGCCATTTCTTGACTATTATCAAGTCTTGTTCTGCAATATTACATGCATCTTTATGTGTCTTATCTGATGTTAGGTACACTGTATCGTCGGCAAATGCGTAAAGAAGTCCGTTAAGTTGCGTTTCCAGTAAGTCATTTGTAAATATTATGTATAATAAACTTCCGAGTACACTTCCTTGAGGAATGGAATATTCCGAAGAATATTCTTTTCCTAGAGTATCATTTATTTTGACTCTATATACTCTTCTGTTTAGGTAACTAGTAAACCATTTTAGCATTGTCCCTCGTATCCCTATTTTTCTTAATTTTGTTATTAGTATTTTATGTGAAACGCTGTCAAATGCTTTGGCAACGTCCATAAAGACTGCTATAGGCTTGTACCCTTTATCTAGTTCATCAGTTATATACTGGCATACTTCATTGATAGCGTCTTGCGTGCTTAAACCACACCTGAAACCGAATTGTGCTGCAGAAAGTTTAAAGTTGTGCTCTAAGAAGTCAACTAGTTTCTTCTTAATTACTTTTTCTATAATTTTGGCTAAATTCGAAATCAAGCATATGGGTCTATAATTAGATACTTCAGTCGGATCTCCTGATTTAAAAATTGGTGTCACTATTGTTATTTTTAGAGCATCAGGAAATATTCCTGTTTTTAATCTAGTTTTGACCAGGGGGGGTTAACTTAAATGAGGAAAAGTTTGGATTCGATTATCGCAAGCTACTAAAAAATAGCGCTGCGGCGGACCGGTGCGGACAACTCATAAACTAACTCCAATAGCTTTCCAAAAATGACTGATTATATTTTTATATTTAAATTTATGAATACCATGGCAATTCTTGGTTATGACAGCTACATTTATTATTATTATAAAATGATTGTTTTCTGTATGTATTTTTCACAAAAACGGTTCGCCGTTGCATGTTCTGTATTTCAAAAATTCAGAAACTAAAAGTAAATAGAAACCTTTTTAAAACTTCCAGAGAACGCTACTGATGGCAGATAAGTGTAAATTTCATTTAATTAATTTATTGATTTAGTCGATTTTATTAGGTAATTACAATTAATCACATGTGTGCATATTGCAGATGTAATTAAAATACAGGCTGCATTAAATGCCAAAATCTATCTTCTTGCATGTGTAAACTTTAGCCACTATTTCATTATTACCTGATTGAATCAATTAAATTAATAAATTACTTGAATGAAAAACTTACAAGTAATCAGAAGTGTTCTGTGTAAGCTTAAAGACGACGAAAGCCGTGCGAAGCGGTACGGCTAGTTAGAAGTATGACTATACAAAGTATAAAAATTAAATTTCAAACTGACTGTGGGCAAAAACCAGGAAATTAAGCCACGCCCACTCAATTGAAAGGTAGGTCCCCCGCCGCGCTAGTGTCGATCGGAATCCAAATTTTCCCACCCTTGAGTCGACAGTCTTACTGTTTAAGTATCTATAGTCTCTGGTTTTGACTAAATGTATTATAGGAAGTTTTAAACTGTCTATATTATTTTTAATCATGTCAACTGTTATTCTGTCATATCCTGGTCCAGAGTTACCTCTGAGATCAGAAATAGCTTTCATCACTTCTTTATCTTTAATTTCACATTGGTCCCAGTAAGTATTGTCTTTGTCATCGAGGTCTTGTGTTATTTCGGTTATGTCGTTTGGTCTGTCCGTTTGAATCTGTTCTGACAATTGTTTTCCTATTTCATTAAAATATTTCCCCATATAGTTAGCTGCTTCTATAGGCGAAGTATTAGCATTTATTTCTCTCCCTTCTTTAGTTTTGAGAATTGTGACATTTTGTTTAGTTTTTTGCTGTAAATTTCTTCCACTACATTCCATATTTTATTCATTTTATTTTCGCTATTTTCTATTTTTCTTTGATAATATTCTGATTTTACGTCTTTTAAAAGTTTATTCAGTTTTAATTTATATTTTTGTAAGTATTGACTTAATTTAGTGTTGTAGGGTGTTTCTGTAGTTTTTTTACTCAATTTTTCTTTTCTTCTAATGCTTACTACTAGACCATGGCTTATCCAAGGCTGCAATTTCAAATATTTTCTTTTAATCTGTTGAGTCTCAGTTGATGTCTGTATGTGTGTCTGTAATGTTTCTATCAGTCTTTCCGCTATATTATTAGGATTTTTTTAAGTTTAATATATTTTCCCAATTCATTATTTAGTATTTCTTTAAATTTATTCTTATTAAATATTGTTTTTGTTTTGTCTTTATTTGTTTGCAGTCTGTTATGTTTTTGGTCTATCAGTTCTAAATTTACGGCTAAGCTATAGTGGTCTGTAAAGAAAGTTTTTATTACTGCTGCTTCAGTTTTATTTAACATGCTATCTGTCACGAAAACATGGTCTATTGTTGTTTTAGAACAGTTTGTAACTCGTGTGTATGTGTTAATAATAGATAGAAGTCTATTGTCAGTCATCATGTCCAAGTAGTCAGCTTCATCAGGTCTTAATTCTCTCTCCTCGTCAGTATTTTAGTTTATGTTGTGTGTCACCTGTAATTATAATATTTTATTACCAAATATTTTTAATTTTATTGTTAAGTTCAGTAATAAACTGTTGGCTATTTCCACTGGGTGACCTATACACCGCGATAAGTTCTACTTTATGTTTGTTTCCTATACTTAACTTAATGCAGTTAGCGTCAGTCATTTCCAGTTCCTCTGCTTTTGTCACCATGACATCCCTGCAATAGATCATTATTCCACTGTTTCGGTTGTAGTTAAGTTTAGTGTAGTACTGTGTGTACCCATTAATTTGGTAAAGTTCGGTCGGTGTGTTTTGTAACCAAGCTTCTGTCAATATAATTATTATATTTAATATTAGTCGATTCTATTGAGGCACATACTTCATCAAAATTTTTTGCAATACTCCTAATATTAGCATGCATTATTTTTATACCATCATCTTTGAAGTTTTCATTTCCCGGTTCTACCAAGTTTATGTTTTTATTAATATAATCTATATTATTTAGTGATTCTAAGTTTTCCATAAAAATGTATTTAGAGTTAGAATTTATTTATGTTACTTTGAATAAATATGTATTATAAAGCAAAATCAAAATTTGCGATATAACTTAAAAATGCACATCATAATTTATAATTATGTCAGTTACTCTAAATATATAAGACGAAGATTGTGACAAAAATATGGCTGTTACTTTAAATAAATAAGACTAGCACAGATTTTAATTAAGACGGTAACTATGACAAACACAATAATTATGAAAATTATAATAAATAAATATGTCAAGCACTCAGTATAAATGTGACGATTACTGCGGACAAAATATGACAATTACAAAAAATAACTATATGTGTAACTCGTTTAATTACCTAAAGAGACTATGATAAACCAATAATTTAATTACCAAGAACATTGGCTCTAGTCTTCATATAAGGCCCTTAAAGGTATGATCAAAAAAAAAAGAACGTCTTTTTGCGTTGTCATAAAGATCTAAAATTTAGAATATATTTCGAATTGCAGCCCTTTAATGCTGCGTCAGGGCATTAATACCCTGATCGAGTATGCTAGGATCCATTTCGGCCCTAGTCTTCCGTATCAGGCCCTTTAAAGTCCAAGTAAAATAAATAGGAACCTTAACAAAATTAAGAATATTTGTAAGCTCTTTAATAATATTTAGGGCCTCTTTGACTCTGTTATTATAAATATATTACATAATTATAATAAATAAATATATTATTACAAGATTAAAAATATTTTAATATTTTTTTTAAATTTTCGTTGTTTTTTCTTTAAGTTTATTTTTGGCTGAGAGACTTTTTGAGCCCCTTAATGACCAGTCCGCTCCTTATAATAAAATCTTGGTCCCGCATTTTTTGAGTGAAAAAAATACATGTTTCCTATGTACCTACCTTGGTGTGAGAGGGAAAGTAATAAGTATACATGAAACATGTCTCTGTTAAAGTAAAGAATACATGTTTATGTTTTAGGCAAATGAATTCACTCTAATTTTGCATAAGAGAATCTTAATCACTCCAGGAATAACATCAAAAGATTGTGTAAGTATATTGCTTTTGTGTATTGCTTGTTACACACACCACATATTATATATATATATATATATATATATATATATATATATATATATATATATATATATATATATATATATATAAAAAGCCTCGAACTGGGATTCGAACCCAGGATAGATGCCAATCTAAACGCGGTTGCGCTCAACAAACTAAGTTTTCCCGGGGACAAGGCTTACACTGCCTTAAGTGCCATAACACACACCACACAAATTCGCATTACTGCAGTTATATATGGTGGAAGTTTACACCGATAATCGGAAATAAGTGACAACACACCATGTAGTATATGGAGGACTGAAACCAAAACAAAGCGGTTAGCGAATTCTAATAAAAGAACGAGGCGATACCGGTTGGTTAGCGGCGGGCGGAGAGCTAGGCTCGAGTGTGTATAGCGTTAAGACGCACACGCACACTCCTTTCTTCTGAGGTTGAACGTTGACCGCACAACAGTAAACAATTAAATTCTGAACGGTTTAAACTCCGTATTATTTCATAATTATTTTACCAATATATGTAGAATTAAAATGTGAAATACGTAGTCATTCGAGTTTGTGTAGAATTAATGCAACTATTTGTAGTGAGAGTTGAAGTATTTACTTTATAGGGAAGGCCGATTCTACCTGTTTTTCTGATCGTAAATATTCCCTCTATAGCTTAGAATGTCTATTGTAAGTGTTGGATGATCAGGTTAATATTATTTATGGTTATAATAATTAGTGCAGTGCCGTGCACGCGCTTTTGAATTCTATGTATATTACTGTATTACTATTTTTTTTTAAACAGCCAACAGCAGAAAAGCATATTCTTATGAGAAGAAGAGTTTGTTTTTCAGTCTGTGGATTCTTCCCATTGGACAGGACTTTAATTCATATGGTATGTTTTTTTCCAATGGGTCATTTACTATAACAAAAATATATAATTTGAACAAAAATAATTATAAGTTAAAGGTTTTTATACTTAACCTTAAAATGTAGTACTACAGTGTTCCAGTCAGTACATTTTATCAAATTGCGGAAATTACAAGGTCCCTATCTATCATACATGCATACACTCATCCAGGGCAGAAATAATAAAACCTAAAAATGTATCACTATTTACTTTGATGTTATAGCTTTTTTCCATTTAATTTCCTCTTTCATGAATGTAATATTTAATTTTAATTATTTAGTTTTGTCAATTTTTAATAACTATGGTGTTATATTAAATTAATTTATATTGTAACTTATTTTATTTTTTTTTAATTTTGGTTTTTTGATTTTTGTATAATGGCTCAAGCCGTAAATTATACAAAATACAAGTAGCGCTATTTTTGCAGCATAAACTAACTTGCGCCGGTGGGAAATTCGAATTGAAATAGCATTTATTTAATACTGGATCCAGGAGTCCAATATACGTTAATTTGATAGGAAATATTACTCGAGAAGTTGTTTTTTCTGAGTACCCCTAAAATATTACAAAAGAAAAAATTGCACAAAAAAGTAATTAATATATTATTATTATTATTTTTAGATGGTTGGTGCTGCAACAACTCACCTTGTTATATTAAAACAAATGGGGGACTATTCAATGTTTTCACGTCCTTCTTCATAAATCTCAAACTTATTATTTATTTACACTCAAAGATATTAATATTAGACTCAGAGTAATAAAATATGTCTCTCCACAGGTGTCAAACATTTTATTTAAAATAAAGCATTTTATATAACAGTCAACAGTAAGAAAAGACTCAAAACCTAGCTTCCTAACACCTCACCGGCACTGATGATGACCTTTAATTGTTGAAAGTCGGTTATGCTTTATTTTTAAATAAAATTGTTGACACCTGTGGAGTGACATATTTTATTACTCTGATTATGATGAACTCCTCTAGCGCTCATTCTTTGAATTCTGATATTAGACTCTTTGTTTGCGTTAAAACTGCTTTATCTCTCACCCGACACACTTTTATATTAATTTCGAGTCACATTAATTGACCGAGTGTCTGTGTAATTAAATCTAACACTTTCGGTTCACAACTATGTGTTTGTATGATTTAAAAATTAAATAAGATACGATTATAACGAAATTAGTGATTTTTTTTACTTTTTAGACTTATCCCCCTCCTTTAATTAAAATTATAAATATTTACAATACTGAGCAACAGTTTAAAAAAAGGTACCTCGGTACTTTTCCTCCCAACATCGCACTCGCTTCGCTCGTCCTAATGTCTATTGTGAGTGTTGGATGATCAGGTTAATATTGGTTATAATAATTAGTGCAGTGCACGTCTTGTCCTTGGGAAAACTTAGTTATGCTGTGATTATCCAAAGCCTTAGTATGTAAACAAGACAATTTTCAACTTATTTATGAACATTTTTTAATCTTTAAGTCGTTTATAAGATTGTTTAGAAAATATGATAAATTTTGCATTTTTTCCATTAAAAGGACATAAAAACACAATGAACAAGCAAATTAAATTTAGATTTTAGCCTGTCCCAGGCGCGGATACAAGGGGGGGCGATCCCCCCCTAAGAGCCGAAAAATGAAGGAAAAATAAGGGAAAAAGAAAGAGACGCCAGCATTTTTTTTTTGCTACACACCAACTTTTTAAGAAAAAAAATTTAAATTTTAGAAAAATATTCAATTTAAAAAGAGCAAAATTTTCTTTAGCTCGCTTCGCTCGTATAGTTTGTTATTTGTTAATAAAACAAACCTGCAATTTTATGTAATTATAACTAGAAATAATTATTAAATATGTTTGAACCGCAATGGTGCACATAAAAAAAATGTTTTATACTCACACCTGTGACAAAGTATACGCTAAAATGTATTTGGATGGTAGATGACCTCCATTAGATGCAGTTTTGGGAACCTCTGCAGAATTATTTTGGTATGATGCTATTCAAGTTATTTAACATCAATGTTCAATAGGGCTTAGGGAATGATCGCATCAGCGAGGAGTTTTACATCTTGCTATCAATGTCAGAAATAAGTTTTCTGACCTGTAGCCTCTACCCAGCCTTGGCCACTTCGCAGGTTGTTTAGTATCATATGCTGTTAATGGCATTTTGCCATGTATTTAGCGAATCTATCTATCTATATTTCGTCACCTAGCTATGTCCTTTTTAAGTCCTCAAAGTTGATATTTTAGTACTTATTTTTATATATCATTTTGCCATGTATCTAGCGAATTTCTATCGTTGATATGGTCCCTTTGAGGCAATATAGACGTTTACGTATGTACAATAAAATATATGTAACGTTGACCAATTATCATACGCCCACTGTACACTAAAAGAAAACTTTATTTATTTATTGGTAATGACATCATAATTAAGTTATCGGCCAATAACGCTTCTCAGAATGTTCCTACTGAATAGAAACAGTTTCCAATCGTTTTTGAATGCCTACAACCACAAGAAAACCTTCCTGCTGCTTTGCGAGCCTGCTTAGCTCGCCATAGTTTCGTGGTATCCATTTTTGTCTTGTCTATTTGAGACAGTAGGCTAATAAGGGCGGAACAATAGGTAGGGCCCTTCTTCTATACTACCTTCCTTTCACTAGTACTACTGAACTTAACAGACATCGTAGAGGTCATTGATCTAGGCGTATACATATATACAAAAATTATATATACCGTTTTAATTGGTATGGACCAGTTCAGCTAAAACCGGTCTTAATCTATTTTTCTCCTTACAAAGTGCTTGACATTTTCCGGTTCAAGATCTGCGTGATGCCCTAGGTCAACACAGTGAGCTGTCAAGGCTGTCCTTTGGCGCTCGCCCCTATCAATGTAATTTTTATGTGAGTTTTTACGGGTAACGAAAATGTAGATGTTTCGCCAATATAAACTTTGTTACAGTCCTTACAGCCAATCTGACATAAAATACCAGACCTCTTAGCCATAGGGATCACGTCCTTGGTCCGGCTAAACAGATTACCCACCTTTCTGATGGAATACTTAGGAAAAGACATATCTGGCACTGAACCTCTAAGGACACCAGTAAGCTTTTCAGTCAACACTTTCACATAAGGCAACCGGAAATAGCCCATAGGGGGCGGTTGTCTTAATTCCAAGGCATTAATATTATCTCTGTTATATATGATAGAATTTATAACTCTCTTTGGGTAGCCATTTTTAGAGAGAATTCTCTTAATAGTAACCTCACCATCCTGTATGTATTCAGCACTAGACATGTCTCTCACTCGCTTCACAAAGTTCTTAGTCACACAAAGTTTAGTGGAAAGGGAGTGTTGAGAGTCATAATACAGAATTCTACCGGAGCTAGTACGGGTTTCTGGTACCATTTCGTAAAGAGGGAGCCGTCTTCATTCCTAATGACTGAAAAATCAAGAGAAGGTATACAGTTGTCAATAGGTAGCTCGGTAGTAAATTTAATCTCCCATCAAAGTTGTTGAAAACCTCCAATACCTGATCGATTAAGTTTTTGGGTAGGCTAAGGATCATGTCATCAACGTGAAGCCGGCATAGTCTAACCTGGATTTGTAATTTGGCGAATGAGGTGGTAATAACGTCCTTCAACAGCAGACTAGCCAAACTATTAGACAAGGGGCTGCCCATTGGACTCCCAAAGATCTGTTTAAAGTATCTACCTTGGAATTTGAAATACCGCGTCTCACAAGTAAACTCTATAATCTCAATCAATAAGACAAAATAGTGGAAAAATTAATTAATATTTACGTTGGATTGTAATTATTATGAAAAATAAAAAAATGACGTCATCAAAGTACAGTTATGGCACCTAGCTACCCAAGGAATGATAAGAGCTGTTATAGTCCCTCTAAGTATAAGTCTTTTTGAATGCACACACACACATTTGATTGACACACACAGTGTGTTGACACATTGACACAAACACATGCAGTGTGCATCTGCTTAGTTAGAATATAGTGAGACTTACTTTTCATAATTTGTTTTTATTTCATTTATTTACCATAAAACATTTTTTTAATTAATATTTTATTATAACTCAATATTATTAAATTTTTAATATTTTTACTTTTCCTCATTTATAATGTAGGTGTATAGAAAACATTTTGTTGCGGAAAAATCCGAAACTGGGAGTTCACTTGAATTATCCGTTTCAGGTGTTCTAAGACCTTCTGAGTGGTTTCCACAAAGTTGTCTGTAAATCTGTCTATGAGTGTATGTTATCATTGTACCTTCTAGCATATTTATGCTAGAGAGTTGAAACTTGGCACAAAATTTAATCTATAGGTCTAGTCTAGTTGTGCTCTCCAAGAAATAATTTTTACATGAGGTCATCAATCGGATGTAATGATTCAGCAAAAAAATAAAAAATGCATAAAACATGCAAATATAAGTAAACATGTAAATAAGTTCTGAAGTTCCTTGTACCTGATGTTTTATTTTATTATTGATATATTTTTTTTATAAATAGCATTTTTTTTTAGTAAAATGTTTATATTTTATTGTGCTCAGTATTTTATCATTATATATTATTTTATATTGCTGTCATTTTTTTCTCTTTTTTTCTCTCTTTTAAACATTATTAATTTTATTATATTTTATGATGCTAATTTTTTGTAACTGGAATCAAATCCTATGTTAATTAACAGATATAAAGGTAAAGCATTTTAAGTTGATAAATATCATTCCTCAAATACCAACAACATATTTCATAAAATAAACATTTGTTTTTTAACTATGTTTCTACTAAAAACAAAATAATTATAAAGTAATATATTTACAAATTATAAAAGTAAGTCTAACTACAGTCCGTAAGCCTCCTCACCACGTCACGGTCAGATGCTTCAAAATAATATCAGTGAAATTTATATTTTTTTACATTTACTTTGCAAACATTTATCGTTTTGGTCGACAAATAGTATGTTTCTATGAAGTATATCTCGTAGTTTTCAACACCGAGCCATATTTCAGTAAAAAAAGCTGAAGTTGCCATCATTTTATACTGACTAAAAGTTTCCTAGTTCTAAACTTGGCAACACTGAATAGTCGTTCTTTTGTTTAAAATGCATTTGTTAAGTGACATTATTCTCTAAAAGTTTGTTAAATCATTTGTAATTTTTAACTTCATTTGTAAAAGGTAACACCTTGTAACATTTATATCTCTATAACATCCCCTCAACTAGGGCAATTATTTTGACATAGTTTGTAGCAATGTATTAACTTCATAATTATTGGCAGAAACCAATTAGATCCCAGAGATCTTTCGCAATCTGCGGGTCAAAAATTAATAGACATACTCTAAATTTAATTTTCAAAATTACTTATGTTTTCACTGATATTATTTTACGGTTTATTTAAAAATAGATAATTTTTTATTTAATCATGTAAAATACATGGTACTATGTAAAAAAATTATCCAAATTAAACAAACACCTCTGAGGAGGTCCATTCACAACGCGATGATTAAATAGGGACTTTTTTGAAAAAAATTTAATCATCGCTTAAAATAAAAAGAACAAATAGTTGGTAAATATTTTTTACCAAGAATATTGTGTAAAAATCTGATAAAAAATCTACTACCAATCTATTTATACTTTTTATTCTCCATTCATTTCACAATATGGGATATTACACTTACACTCAACTATCATGAATTTACTAAAGAACAAAATAATATTCAATAAACAGGGCAGTTAGGTATTAGTAATAATAATATGTATAATAAATATTATTACCACTAAAACCAAATTAAATACAAAAGTCAGAATTATATCGAAAAAAATTTGAACCTTTGATTTCTATATAATCAAGTCCTAGACATAAAAAATTACCCAATACACCAATAACTAAATCATAATTAAAACGTATTTAATGACAAATTTACTGTCATTAATTTTTTTATGTGCGATAAGTAGAAATAAACAAACTCTAATGAAAATATCTATTGTTATTTCTAATTTTCAAGACTTAACATTAAAAATAAAATATAAAATGAAAATTAACCCAAGAAGAGAAATGAATGTTAAAATTTAATCCTTCAATGATGTTACTAACTAACTATTATGAGTCAGGAAAAATTTAGTGATGAAATCATTTAAAATTTATAAATTATTCGTGATTGATCCTGGGAGTCAATAATAATAAAATAAAGTACTGAAGTGTTTATCATAATAATCATCAATAATGCAAAACAGTTTTTTATAATAACTTAATAACCTGTGTATTAGAAAAATGAATAACCCCTGGATACCTGCTAAAAAATAATTATGCCTCATAATAAGAAGCCCACCTATCTTTTTCAGAAATTTAATCAATTTAACAGGATCCGTTTTAATATTTATATGAATGATCTGAAAACTGCCATCCGCCCTTGATTTTTCTTCCAGGATACTTGTAGACTGAATTCAGCAACTCTGCCCCCATACACTGACTGTAACCCCCAAAAACACTGACTCTAACCCCAAAAAAACACTGACTCTAATTCATACATTTTATAATATGCAAAGTCATTTCTAAATTTTTCTCTTGCTACACGAATCGCAGACGCAGTTTCATCATAGTTATGTTTAAAGTTTTCTGATAAATGCTTATCAAAAACATAGCTTCATTTTACTCTTAAGTTCTTGATACTATATGAATTACATGAGACAACAGAGTTTTCTATTTTTCCTCTAAACTTTTTGTAACAGTACTTTTGTCCTAAAAAGTTCTAAACCTAATTTATTTGACAAAGATCGTCTCTTTGTTTATTATGTGATATCCTCAGATTCTTTTTATTTTTATTATAAGAGATTGTTCTAATCAATGATATGATGTCCTTGTTAATTTAATGTTTAATAATGAATATCACCTTAATCAAACACTAAGAAATAAAAGATAACTTGGCGATACCTTTTAAAACATGGATAGGAAATATAAAGTATATAATAACCAAATAAAAATAAATTAAAGAATAAACAGTGGTTTGATTTTGATTAAAAATTGATTCTACCCCCAGAAAAACACTGACTCTAACCCAAAAAACTGACTCTAACCCACAACACTGACTCTAACCCAAAACACTGACTCTAACCCAACAAAAAGTGGCATCAGCAATCTTCTTCTCCCTGCTGCCTTAACAGCTCCTCTTAGTAGACTGACTTCAGCAACTCTGCCCCCATGCACTGACTCTAATATCAAAACTTATAACTTACCCCCAAAAAAGTTTAATAATAACACAGAGAAGCTTTTTATCTATGAAATAGCTATTACGCATAATATT
>JACMZG010001921.1:30124-72185 GCA_018340805.1 Microvelia longipes
ATTTTCAATAAAACTGGTTGGGGGCTTAAGAATTTTTATGGGAATAGATATCTTTAATGTGCTTTTCAAGAAGGATGTTAAGTAGGGGTTCCGAGCTGTGTGATGCAGAGGTAACTTGTAAGAGCCCTAATCTGAATCAACTGGGCTATAGGAAAAAATTAGGATCTAAAAACTATAATTATCAGCCCTTACTTAATTATCATATAAGGATGGTGATATTAATATAGTATAAAAATGGATCTTTAATAGCAAAGTCTTTCAACACCAGACGGCCATCATCAGTGCTACCTGTTGAATAAGATTCACACTTAACAAAAGAGAAAATAGTCTCTCTAAAGAAATATGCATCTTGATAGCTAAAGTGCTTCAACCTAATGAAGGCATGAAGAGTGTAGCCGTTGAATAAAGAAGAATGTGACAGATAAGACTTAAGATCATAGTTTAAGACAGACTTAGATTTGATGCTGCACTATGATCTGTAAGAGTCCTGCAATCATTTTGTCTTCTTATTCTACAGTACATGCTGAATGGCTGCTAAGTTAATATATGACTGTAGATCATATATGCCCTCTTTTTTAATGCTAGACTATGATAGCCATAGGTAACATTAACATCTAATCAGTTAGACTTCTTCGTTGCATATTTTATGTCTAAGTAGATGATTTATGGACTTATTGTTGAAATGCTCCGTCTAAAGATATTTATTTTGAGGAAATATGACTTCTTATTCTATTTCTTTACCGTCTTTTGACATAATGACATTGAAAATTAAAAGTATTCGTAATAATTTTCTGTAATTCTAAAACGAATTTTTATGTTTAAAATTCATTGAAATAATCATTAAAGGTTTCCTATTTATGACACTTGGCTAAATCAGTTGAACAGCGAGGTGGAAAATAGTGGTTGACAACCATGAGTTGGTCTGATTTCAAATGTGTGGGGGTGTTTTACATCGCAAGACATAATCCTGGTTGCCTGCAATGTTTTCACACTGTCAATGTATTTTAGCCGTATGTTACAGATGAATAGAACTGACTGCTACGTCACGGGGAGAATGATGAATAAACAGTGGTGCTCAATTCTCTCCTGACATTGCGTGCTAGTTATTTATAACTCACTAGGACAAGGTGTTAAGAATCAAGGAATAAATGTCACATTTCAATTGTTCTAACAGCTGTTAGTTTGAATGCCATTGCCTGTACAACACGTCATAGTTTAAGAAATTGTCACAGATTTCGTATTGTAAAGAATCAAACGGAGTCACAGCTCGGATTATCGCAGATAGTGTACAGCCTCACACTTCCGTTTTTCCATCATAAAAAAACAAAATATTATCATTTTTTATTATTAATAATATATCATTATAGAGTACACCGTGGTGTAGTGGTTTAGTCACGCGACATACAGACAGAATGAATGCGACTTTATGTCATGGGTTCAATCCCACTCTAGGATTTTTATGAGGATATAAATTCTGCGTACCACACGTCTTCAGGAAGGGAGTAGCCGTCTGTCCCTCGAGTTGTGTTTGTCAGGCTACTCGTTAAAAATATCTTACCCCTAAATTGATAACTGGGTTAGGAAATTTAGACCTCATTGTTAGAATATTCTATACTATACTGTTCTGCCTTGAGTTTGATAATTGTGTGGAGGTTTTGGTTTAACAGTGAAGCACGTTGTTGTCCAGTTTTATTCTAGACTTTAAGATGTGAGTGAAAATTGTGCATTGCTTTGCAAAAAGCATGAGAGAACCATAGAAATTCATGGGTCGTCTGACTAGATCTATATGAAATATACCTACACTTGAAATTAAAAGGAAATTAGAACATTATCTTAAGGGAATGACAAAAAGGGCCCAACAACGTGCTAGCTGCTGGTAAGTTATCACTCCATATTATGAACTACTAATATAAATTATAAGATATGTAAAATATTAGAATAATACAATAGAAGGAGCAAACTGCATAAAGAAGATGCTGGTTCACTGTGTGTCTCAAGTAAATCTGCCACCCTAAATATTACATTTTCTTCAGTCAATTGGCAATACTTCCAGTTGCTGAATTTATTATATTCTTATTATCACTCAAGTAATTGTTATAAAATAATATATATAAATATTGTTGCTAAAAAAGTTTTTGAGCAGTCCTTTATAAGTTTTGGAATTCGTTGCTAAAATTATCACTTTTTTTGATCCACAAACTCACTTGTGTTATGAGTATTAGCAGTTATGTCTGGGATAATAGAAGAAGATGTTCGTGTCAGAATTCATTCAAAATATTAAAAACCAGAAATCCCATGAAGAACTTAACACAAGGATCATCTTTCGTTATCAAAATTTCTTATCAGCGCGTGGGGCTGCTAGGACTTTTGAATCACGATATATAGTATTATTATATTCGCTTGTTAGTCATGTCAGCTTTAAACTAAGCCCCCGGTGTTTCATAGAAATACAGTAACAAAAATGTAAAAACACCGTTGTTATCAAGGAACACATTGTACATTAGTACATTTTTCTGATTCATAAATCAAATTGACATGCCTTTAAATGTTACTTTTATTTATTTTTTTTCTGTTCTCTCTACTATATCACTCTGTAACATTTATAGCCCCTGGTCCAACCCTAGGGAGACCAAGTTACAAGTTCTTTTATAATATAGAATAATTATTTTTATCATCAACTTTTAGTTTTTCAAGATCTATAAGAAATCAATGTTGCCCAACTGTTTCTAAATAAATATATTTCTTAATAATAATATATTCTTATTCGCAAAGCACTTTCAACCTAAACAAGAGGTCATTCAAAGAACAAAGAGAGGTGATATGAGTCTTACAGATCAGATATTGACTTTTAACAAGGTCATCATCAGTGCTATTATTTAAAAACGAAGAGGGATGTAGTGATCTTACAGATCAGATATCCAAGTAAGTCAAACGGTTTTGTCTCTTATAATATCATAATGTTTTATACTAACATGTCATCACTAATCATATCAAGGTCAGCATTACTAAGGATCTACCGATACTCCCTAAAAAATTTAAACCTGGTTCTAGCGGATTAATTTTATATACGAAACGTATTTTTGCATATGCCTTTAATTGAATAGATTCACATTCTAAGTTTTGTCTTAATCTAATGTCATTATTTGATGTGTTTTATATCTGTAACTGTTTCTTAACTAATCATATAAAGTGTTTTAGCTCAGGGTAAAATAGGAGATTCTACTATAATTCCTCATTTAGAGCTCCTTCTCTGTAGAACTTTAACAGATTAATTACTCAAAAAACATTTTTAAATTTATCAATTGATACTTTTCCTTAAGTACAATTGTAAATTGAAGAAATAACAATTATGATTATCAATACTTCTTTTTTGTCCCTTAGTGATTTAAATAGTTATTTTTTACCGTCGGATTCTGATTACGTATACTTTTCTACTCTATGTGCATTAATAATTACTTTTGTTACTCCTTCGGATTTGCAAGTTTATTTTTACTCCTGGATTTAAAAGTTACTTTTACTCCCTTGGATGAAAGTTATTTTTACTCCTTTGGGATGAAAGTCTTTTACTCCCTAGATTGAAAAGTACTTTTTACCTTATGATTAAAACATTTTTACTCCTTGGATTGAAGTTATTTATTCTTTGGATTGCAGTTACTTTTTACTTTTTGGTTAATAAAAAGAACTTCTTTGTGGGGTTAAAGCTCCCAAGCAATGTGAAATTATTAAGATTAGATTAATTATTGTTATCTTTTTTCAATTAAGGGCCACAAATGTATAGGGGGACAAATAAAAAAGTAATGGCTATACCATACAGGCTCAAGATGAGTTGTTTAGAGCAAAAATCTGGATAATTAGAACGAGAAATTCCAAACCTTATAAAGGGACCTGTCAAAACTTTATTTATTGCTTTAATTTAGATTAAAATAAAATTGGTTAATAAAGAGAACATTACCATGAAAGAAATAAAGCATCTAATGGGAATCTATTATAAAGTGGTTCTCTTAGCAAATTCCTTCAGACTGAGACGATTTGAACTCTTTCTAAGTAAGACGATTTTGAATTTGTTATACTGTGCTAGCTCTGTTATATGAGAGACTCCCTAACAGCTGTCAGTCCAGCCATGTGACCTGAAATGGACTGAAAATGGATCAACTAACAAAGTCATACGATAGTAAATTACAGGAAACACAGAAGTTTTATCATGTACTTATTAGTATACTATATTGCCTCTATAGAATAATAGTAAGTTAATTATAAAACAGAAATGGATTCTATATTAAAATAAAGATCGCAACTTAGATATTATTAACTAGGAATCTTCAATTATAGGAGATTCAATCATCAACTACAATACAATTACGTATCTTATAACTATTCTATTATAAGAAATAAAGACAATTATTACCCGTATAATTTTATTTAAAAGGACAGTCTATACATTCCTGTAATTATGCACTCGAACTCTGCTAACTAAAAAGACTTAGTTTTTTCAGATAACTTTACATCGAAACTTAAACAAGGTTTAACCTCTTAAAGGTTTATAGAAATAGACTTTCTTTGAATTTACATGGAGTATGAACATAGATTATACTTGTTTGACAGAACTCTTCAAACTAATAAATGGAGGGAATTCTGAGGGACTGATATTCTTCTTTATTCTTCTTAAGAGAATGAACAACATATGACCCTTTTTTTTAACGCTTAATAGTTTTTTTTAGCAACATTTAAAAAGTAATTAACTCCTAATTATTAAAAAGACAATCTTTGAGTAAATGAAGAATACGGGCTCAAAAGTTAAGAAAAAAATTATTTTGAATATAACGCGTGACAATATAAAGAAGTCGAAACTGCACATAAGGAAAAATGTAATTTTGAAGCGGGTTTGTCTCCACCTCCTCCGCAGTTGTATCAATGCAGGTCGTACGCTGCGCAACATTATATGAGTTGTGCAAACAAGAGGAAGTTTAATTTGCCGCTCGTTTAAGATAACTTTAAACAACTTGTATTAATGAATTCTTAAACCTTGTTAAATATGAAATAATATTCTTACAGCATATTATAAACATTCGTACTAAAAAGCATAGAGAATATACTGAGGGGGCATAGTAAAGTAGATTTAGAATTTATAGCAGTAATGATGGGGGGGGGACCAGTGTCTAACCCCTGGTTTAACTAGACGTTGTAGCGGAGCCATTTGGTTCACTTATTATTATTGTTGTTTCAGCTCGCAGGGATAAGGGATATAGTTATAAATAAGTCCCCACTCGTCAACCACAAGGTCTTTCGTATCATAAAGCCGCCTTCACAATTTTACAGTTCTTCCATTATTCTATCATCGCAAGCGACTTGTTTTTATTATCATCTTAATTGATAATATATTGTATTAATCAATTGATCATCGTGTTTGTCTAGTTCTCCGATGTATCTGTTAATTTTTTTTTGTATCTTTATGATATAGTTAATATTTAAAGTAATTTAATTGTACTAGAATGAAATCAATTGTATTCATTCTCTCTGTATAGATTCTATTTTATTTTTAAATTATACAATTGCTTATATTTACATTTGGTCGATTTCTAGACTTTATCTTCTATTTCAATTATTTTTACATGAATCAAGGAATAGAAAGAGACACTTGATGCCTATATTTCTATCCCTATCTCTTTTACTTTGATTCAGTAAAAGAAATGTTTGTTGTGTCTTCATTTGTTGTTGTTGTGTATGAGTTTCTCAGTTATTATCTGCATAAGAAAGTTTAAACCAGCAAATTATTCTTTACTCTTGTTAGGCTTCCTGATTGTGTTATTTGTCTTTTTTTAAATGTTATAACGAAAAAAATCTTCTTTTGCGGCAATTAATAAACTACATAATAATGATAATCATCAAAAATCAAAATATTTTGAAAAAAGTAGTGTAGGTGTAAAGTATTTCAAAACACTAATTATGAATGTGTTGATTGATGTGATATTGATATTATTATGATATGAATAATAATCGTAATAGAGACGAGCCTCTGCTTATTGGTTGTGGAGGACTCGAGAATATAACTCCCACTTCTCTCACTTACTATACCTGCAAATAAATTACTATAGTAAAACAGCTGACTTAGCTTATAGTTGGCAATTCTTTCTAAGAAAACAAAAAGAAACGAGAAAACCATAGAAGAACGAAAGACATTGGTGATAACTGAATTCATATTTCTAAAAAAAGATTTTCCCCCATATATTAGCTAGGACAATTTTTAGGAGGTGTTTTTAATATAATTTATTGTTAATTCTAAGCTCTTGAAATGTTATGAAATCGAAAGTTGGCATCTATATTTACGTTAGGCAAGAAAAACAGTGTGGTTTTGTTCGATTTTTCGAATAAAATACGGTAAGTGAATGTGACTTTTTTTGTGGATTTGGACTCTCCGTATTATTTTTGACTTTTTTACATATAATTCATTTATGATTAACTCTTGGAATGTTCTGACAATGAAAGTTGACATCTATTAATTATCGAAAGAGAACAAAATGAAGTGAGGTTTATAGATTTTTCTGCAATAAATACGGTAGTAAAATTCTATGTTTTTGTTACATTTTGCACTCGTTTGTTTCTGGTGTTTTGTACTATTTTTTTGACTTCTTATTAGATATATGTTATTTATATGGTTCAACGACAAGGGTAAGATCAGTTTTATACTGAAAGAAGTATGTAAAGCATATTGTGGTCTGGATATTCGTACTTCATGTTGATAAGATGCTGAATCACTTCTGTGCATGATGCCGTGCATAATGTTAAGTGAAATGTCACATCTTATATTCATTGTATAATCTAGAAGACGTGCATGCTAGATTTTTGTTAATTAATAAAGATGCATGAGACATTGGCACAAGTTGAATCAACTTCATGCATAAATAATTACTGTTTAAGATGTCAATGTCATTTACTCAATTTATGTTAAAAACCAAATAATCTGTCAATATATACACTTGGCAAGAGACACCTAGGAAATATAACAAGCAAAATGCAATACTACACCTGGATTTGTTCCATCATTCGACCATTTGTCTTCATTGATGGCTCTATAACGTCATGCCTCAAGTTTCGTTCACGTTTTAACTTATCAGGTGCCGACGGAGCCTGACTCACTGTAACCTTTGATTAAAATCCAAAGAATAAATGTGAAGTATTTACTAAGATGAGCGGTGCTCTCTTACCACCATCATGCTTGTAAGCAAAACATGTATCATTTGATACTACCGAGTTTTGAAAAAACATGAATACTCCCACAATATAACTGATCGAGAGACACCTAGGCAAATTTAACTTGCAAAATGCAATGCTACAAATGTCTATGTTCATAAAATGATATTGTAATGTCAAACTTTATGACTCACAAAACTGGAAGCTATGCCCACCTCAGAAAGTCAAGTTCATCACGGTGAAGCCTTCACGAGCATCTGTTGCAACCTTCGTGCGACTGTAGTCAAACTATTTTATTCTTAATTTAGGATTTAAACTTGTATTAACCTTTCTTCATTGTTAAAAATTTTATATTATAAAAATTTAGTGAAATTGATTCTTTTATTTTATTCTAATTTCTCTACCACCTACACAATTTGGAGGTTTGTCATATAGGTCCTGGCCACACCTAAATCTATAAGATCTGATATACCTTAGCTTGACTTTGTTCAGTCAAATACATACCTGACTGAGGTGTCCTCAGTGTCAAGGAGACAGCATACAATTTGTGATAATTATTTGTTGTTAAAAAATAGTTTTCTTGTTTTTTGAATCGAGAGAGCATACATGTTGTGTTCCCAGACTTCTCAGGATATATGAATTGAATTTTCTTGTAAACCTCATTACCTCAAATAGCTGATTGCAATTTTAAACTTAACCAGCAAAAGACTACAGCATTTGAATATTGTGTAAATAGTGTAATAGAATACTGCCTCCGTGGAGGTTGTTAAAGGCGATAGTCTTTACACTGACCTTGACACCATCCCAGGTTACGTTCTCAGTTGATAGAGATTTGTTTAATATATTATCGCCAATTTTGAATACAATTTGAGCGTAACGGTTGCTACTACCACCGTATGGTTCCCGCAGGGTTACACTGATGAGCTACAAGGCTCTAAACGGGCATTATTATTATTATTTAGGGTAATGAATACCGTGTTTCTATTTGCGGTATAGCAAATTTAATGAAACTTGAGATATGACTTCTAATGTAATTCACATTTATAGTTCATGGCACCTTCCTCTTTGCCAGTTTTATTTATAAAGACTTCAATTATTGAGAGGTTATAATATCACAAACTACAAAATGACAATAGTGTATCCACAGAAGCTATCTGCATTTGATTACAGTAGGTATGACTGATCTTTTTTCAGTCCTAATCTTTTTGTGGCAGAACATTATGAATTCTAGTAGCATCTAAAATTTCAATTTGATAATTTTATAATTGTTAGAAATGTGCAATACATAAAAAAAGTCTCAGAGGAAATTGAGACGATCCTCCAATTTTTATGTATGCATGATAAGCGAAAAATAGGCAGATATCAATCATAGATCTGTTAAATTGTAGAAAAAATTGAGTAGTCATGAGTCTGTGTTTTTGAAACTCTATATGACAAACCTCCCCAAATTGGTGTAGGTGGTAGAGAATTAGAAATAAAATAAGAATCAATTTCACTAAATTTATTATAATATAAATTTTAACAATGAAAGAAAGGTTTAATACAAGTTTTAAATCTATTAGAAAAATAGTTGACTACAGTCGCACGAAGGTTGCACAGATGCTCGTGAAGGCTTCACCGTGATGAACTTGACTTTTGAGGTGGGCATAGCTCGCAGTTGTTGTGAGTCATAAAGTTTGACATTACAATATCATTTTATGAACATAGACAATTTTGTAGCATTGCATTTTGCAAGTTAAAATTTCCTAGGTGTCTCTCGATCAGTTATATTGTGGGAGTATTCATGTTTTTCAAAACTCGGTAAGTATCAAATATACATTTGCTTACCAAGCATGATGGTGGTAAGAGAGCACCGCTCATCTCTAGTAAATATCTCACATATCTTTGGAATTTTAATCAAAGGTTACAGTGAGTTCAGGCTCCGTGGCACCCTGATAAGTTAAACGTGACGAAACTTGAGGCATGACGTTATGTAGAGCATCAATGAAGACAAATGTCGAATGATGGACAATCCCAGGTTGTATATTGCATTTTGCTTGTTATATTTCTAGGTGTTCTTGCACAGTTATATATTGACAGATTATTTGGTTTTTAACATAAATTGAGTAAATGACATTGACATCTACAACATAATTATTATGCATGAAGTTGATTCAACTTGTGCCAATGTCTCCATGCATCCTTTATTATTAACAAAAATCTAGCATGCACGTCTTTCTAGATTATACAAATGAATAGAAGATGTTTGACATTTCCACTTAAATTATGCACGGCATCAATGCACAGAAGTGATTCGAGCAACTTATCAACAAAGTTACTAATATTCCATCCCACAAATGCTGATATACATACTTCTTTCAGTATAAACGAATTACCTTTGTCGTTGAAACCAATAATATACGATATTATCTTAATAAGAAGTCAAAAATAGTACAAAAACACCAGAACAAACGAGTGCAAAATGTAAACAAAAAATTAGATTTTACTACCGTATTTATTTCAGAAAAATCTACTAAACCTCACTCATTTGTTTCTTTTCGAAATAATATGATGTCCAACTTTCGATTTCAGAACATTCCAAAGAGTTAAATAATATGAATTATATTAAAAAAAGTCAAAAACGGAGAGTCCAAAATGCACAAAAAAGGTCACATTTCACTACCGTATTTTATTCGGAAAAATCGAACAAACCACACTTGTTTTCTTTCCTAACGTAAATTATAATGTCAACTTTCGATTTCATAACATTTCAAGAGTTAAATACAATAAATTATATTAAAAAACACCTCCTAAAAATTTGTCCTATGCTAAACATGGGGAAAATCTTTTGTTTAAAAATGGTTCTTATCAGTAGGTTACACCAAACCGTACTGTGGTTATCTCTAGGTACCCTTGTCCAGCTGTGGATTATACATACTAGAGTGTTAACCAAATGGTCGCTTAACGTCTAGTCTGGTTTTAGGGGTCCTAAAAAACAAGGATTAGTTGCATCAACTACCGCACCGGCGCTATTTTCACCTTGTACGCTTATCACTATGTTATCAGTTTAATCCAAACTTCTATTTATGTATATAAAAATGTAAACAAGAAATTTTTATTCTAATTCATTAACTTTTTTTCTATTTAGTTGTTTATAATTTTTTTTTTTAGAAATAGAATAACGTGTGCTACGAAAGTTGTTAATATATAGACAACGAAGACGTAAATTAAATTTATAATTTCCCGGTTTGATATTTGTTTACAAACAATATTTGATGTTTGTTTAAAACAATCTCAATCATGGTTATCACATATCAGGCCTACTTAAAATTAACACAGCGTTTATATTTTTATAAATTTTTATGAAAATTATACCTTAAAATAATTAATACAATTTTTAACATTGTTAAAGACCCTTTTAAATAATTTTTAATCTTGAATTGAAGAAATATTATTTTATATATGGCGTCGTACAGGTGAACCGATCTGCCACTATGGAGAAAGGGAACTTAAGGTAGGTCCATCTAATCCAGCTTATTCAGGGGGAGTTTAGACCATGTGTCTCCACCCCCCCCTACTGTATGAATTTCTACACACTTTAGGGCATAGCCTATCTCATTACATTGAGAGGCCTAAAAACATCTTTTTGGCTCTCAGGTGCTCTGTGTACCTTATTGAACCCCCTCCAAGAGTTAGTTAAGGTTAAAATAAATCAATTGTTTTGGCTTCCCACACATTCCTTGTATTTTGGTCTGCAGTTTTAACGCTCTACTGAAATATTGTACTGATTATTTGACTGTATATATAAGCGAGGTGGTCAGGTATTTCTTGATGTTCAAAATTTAACCTCTAGTAATACATTCTAGCTAAAAGTAAAAAAGCAACAATTTAAAAACAATAATGTTTGTACTGTAAATAGTTTTTATGTTGCGCCATAGAAATTTTGGGTAGACTCAGAGTCTCCCGCTAGCCACATAGTCTCGACATCATGATGTCTTGACACTTTACGTGGCACGATTCTACTTATCTACACTTGATAACTTCGACCCTTTCAATTGAACCATTTGTAGATGTTACGGTGTGTCGAAACATTCAAGTGTCGATTAAAACATAGAATCCTGTCGGGTATTAATATTAAAAATAATATTCCATCTCCCATAGGGTACGGACACTATTTATGGTGTCAATCTTACTTAGAATTAGGCAGGGGTATCTCGTGGACATATTTTTGTCGTCCTGTACAACTCTGCTATGTTACATCGACTCATGTCATGGTTAATGAATGCCTTGACAGATAAAGGGACCCACCACCGTAAGGGCTGAAACATTTACTTTTAATATTTTCACCTCGCAGGATGCTACGTTGTATCGACACTTACATGTCTTGACATTCAAGTGTCGATACAAAACAAGATGAAACATCGACTCATGGTTCAGTTAAAAGTGATGAGATTATCAAGTGTTGATACAACGTAGAATCCTGCCATGTAAAGTGTTGAGACTACGTGGGAGCCGCTCCCTAGTGGACAAAAATGTGACTACATCAATGTTTTGACAAAAAATCCATAGTTTTAAGGCAACATATCAATTTAAGTTCTAATATTTAAAGGCAGGTGCTTGCTGAAGCAATCGTCCCGAGGTCTTTAAAAATTAGACTTTATTATTGATATTCCGAGTCCTTAACTAAGGAAGATATAAGTTTGAATAGTTGATTGAAGTATTAGAACGCATTGCACGGATGATAAAACACACTACTACCCTACACCCACACATTAGGAATTGGTTTTTAACAATTTCATTAGAAAGTAATAAATTGTTAAAACAATTAATATAATATGCATGCTATTATTTTTTTATTTTACTTACTAACCAACTCTTTATAAGAATAACTCATGGAGCACTATAAAAACAGTGCTTATTTGTTATTCTTATTTATTTATTTTTCTTCAAATTAGTTTTTATTGGCCACAATAAAAACTGTACGTACAGTAATTTACAATGGCCACGCTGTAAATATTGTATGGATAAGAAGAAAAATAAATTTTGCCTTTTTTACTTCTTCAGAAAAACACCAGATGGGCAAAATAACTTGTGTTGTAAAATGACCGACTAATTCATAGTAATTTCTTTTATCTTGAAAATATTGTAATTTTTTTTGGTCATTTAAAAAACCACTTGTTATTTTGCCCCATCTAGTGATTAATTGTTTCTTTTATATCTTTCAGATGCTGGAAGATCTCTCTTTATATGACTTCAAAGCTTTGGAAGAGACGAGACGATTATTTGAAGAGACATCGAAGAAACAAATGATCAAATTGTATTTATGAGTATCATTTTTCTATATTTATTGTGTTATTCACAACAATAAAAAAAATTAATCTAAGAATGGGGTGGTTAGGGGCATTAAGCCGCTATATGGCTTAAAATTGCCAGTAATTAGGAATTGGTTTAGGGGCTGTTGAAGCTGATGATATGTGGTTAAAATGATCAATAATTAGGGAATTGGGTTTAGGGGGCTGTTGAAGCTGATTAAATATGGCTTAAACAATCAACAATAATTAGGGAATGGGGATAAAGGGAGCTTTCAAAGCTGATATTTTTGTATGACCAAAATCTATTTTTTTTTAAAATTTTCTTTCTGCTATTTCAAAAACGCTTGATGCAGGCAAAATAACTTGTGGTTAGATAACAAAAATCTAAATTAAAGTTTTTTTTTTTTAATAAATGATATATATAAATAATATTGGATTCTTTCAAAACAAAAAGTGGTTTTGCTTCATTGAGCGATTAATTGTTTAATTTTATCTTCCAGACGCTGGGTCTCTGAAGCTTTGGAAGACCAGTAGACAAGCTGCATTCGGAAAAAAACATGGAGGAGAAGTTAGCCCGGAGTTTCTCCTCATCTATTTTTTCTAAGTATCATTTAATTTTTTATACCTAAGTATGGGGCTAGGGAATATGGGCTTAGGGGGCTGTTGAAGCTGATTTAATATTATGGCTGAAATTGCAAAAATTAGGGAACAGGGTTTAGGGGCCTGCTGAAGCTGATGTAATAAGGCTCAAATTGCCAAAAATTAGGGAATAGGGTTTAGGGGCTGGTTGGCAAAAATTAGGGGTGGTTGAAGCTGATATAATAGGGCTCAAATTGCCAAAAATTAGGGAATGGGGGTAAGGGCCTGTTGAAGCTGATGTAATGGCCTAAATGGCCAAATATTTGGCAATGGGTTTTGCGAGTGTGAGTAAGTTATTAAGTATTAAATTAAATATAAAAGTCAGAATATATCAAGTAGCAATTTCACGTTAAATGCTTCTGATTTATATTCAGGTTATTACTCAAGAACTCGGACTAAATCATAATTAAAATGTCTTTGATCACAAATGTAAGTTTTTAAATTTTTCATGTACTATTTGTAGGCATATTAGTTATTCTTTTGACTTTATCTGTCGATATTCTAATTTTCGTAACAAGAACTCAGATTGCAAATGAAATCTAAAATATAATTAACTGATTATAGGGAGAGGGTAGATCTTTTAATTTAACCCGATGTTATTAATGATACTTTTTTAATTCAAGAAAATGTTTATGAAATTGTTTAAAATGTTTAAATTTTTATGTTTGATCAGAATTAGTGTGCCTCTGATAATAATATTTAGTATAAGTTTATCATGATTTTCATTAATTATGCCTAATAGTTTTTGACTTATTCTCCTTTGTATTAAAAAAACTGCATAGCCTTCATCTTTAACTGAGATGAACTGCACCCAAGACGTTGGTAAGGGGCCTTTTCTTACTTCTTCATAATCTTTTTCAATCTAACAACGGATCACTCCTCATATTATGGTCCTTATCATGATATGTAGAGTTGTTTTAATATTTACACCTGAGAGGGTGAATGCAGCAGGGTTGATGATTGGCAGCCGGGTTGTTTGTGGCAGCCGGGTTGTGATTGTGGCAGCCGGGGTTTGATGTAGCAGCAGGGTTGGCTGGGTTGTTGTGTGGCAGCCGGGTTGATGATGTGGCAGCCGGGAGCTGGCTTTTTTGTGGGGGGAGGGGTAAAAATCAGTGTTTTTGGGTAAGTCAGTGTTTTGTGGTTAGAGTCAGTGTTTGCGGGTAGAGTCAGTGTTTGTGGGTTAGAGTCAGTGTTTGTGTTTGTCAGGTTTGCGGTAGAATCACTTTTATTACATTATATAAATGTACGATTTCAAAATTGTTTCAAAATCTTCACGAGTCCCGCAGACGTAAGCTATTGTTCATTTTATTTTTTTATAGTTAGATAAATGTTAACCTTTAGTTACCTTGCTTTACTTCTTTTAATGATTTCTGTGCTATTTTTTACATTTCAACATGAATCTGTTTTGTGATTTTGTAAGCATTATTTTTATCTTTTGAATTATTTATAAAACTAATTTATTTTATTTAGTTCTACTCTATTGTTTATATTCCTGAAATTCTGGTTTTATATTCTCTTATCAAAGATTTCTTCACTTCAATGTTTTTTCTTTTTCTTTTTAACATTTCATGATGATGTTACTAAGAATCCTAAAAATTTTTAAGATAACTTGGCAATATCAGAAAGACATAGGTAATAATATGAAGTAAATTATACCAGTATAAGTAAAGTAATTAAGAATAACATGGTCTTGGGTTTTTGGGGTGGTTAGAGTCAGTGTATGGGGGCAGATTTAGCTGAGCAGCAGGGTTGAGATGATGTGGCAGCAGGTTGAGGATGAAGTGGCAGCCGGGTTGAATAGGCTACAGTATTGTCGGGGGGAGGTAGAGTCAGTGTTTTTTGGGTTAGAGACAGTGATTGGGTTAGAGTCAGTGTTTATGGGTAGAGTCAGTGTTTTAGGGGGTAAAATCAATTTCTAAATTTATAAACAGCCAAGCTACATGAATAATAAAATAATTCTTGCCATGTTTTTTATTTTGGTTTTATAAAAGCCCAGTTTTTATAATCTTTGTAGAGTTCAAATCTATAAATATATTATTTTTAAGTTCAATGTTATATTTTAATAAGACAAAAATCAGTTTGAGTCGTAGGAAAGGGTGGTCAAGGCTTGCTTGCATAGATAAGGACACTCAGTTGGGACTAGGTTAGTTAAGGACGAGCTCACACAGTTAGGTTTAGTTAGTTAGATATTTTGGTTAGGTAGGCTAGGGACCAAGATCTTATTAAAATATAACTATTTAAGTCATCATTATGCAACATAATTATTTTCTCATTCATTGTTGCTTATTCACATCCTACTTTCACGATTAATGTTTTTTTTTACTTTAAATAGTATTCATATTATAGCTATCTAATATTATGCGTAATAGCTATTTCATAGATAAAAAGCTTCTCTGTGTTATTATTAAACTTTTTTGGGGGTAAGTTATAAGTTTTGATATTAGAGTCAGTGCATGGGGGCAGAGTTGCTGAAGTCAGTCTACTAAGAGGAGCTGTTAAGGCAGCAGGGAGAAGAAGATTGCTGATGCCACTTTTTGTTGGGTTAGAGTCAGTGTTTTGGGTTAGAGTCAGTGTTGTGGTTAGAGTGTTATTGGGTTAGAGTCAGTGTTTTTCTGGGGGTAGAATCAATTTTTAATCAAAATCAAACCACTGTTTATTCTTAATTTATTTTTATTTGGTTATTATATACTTTATATTTCCTATCCATGTTTTAAAAGGTATCGCCAAGTTATCTTTTATTTCTTAGTGTTTGATTAAGGTGATATTCATTAAACATTAAATTAAAAAGGACATCATATTTGATTAGAACAATCTCTTATAATAAAAATAAAAAGAATCTGAGGATATCACATAATAAACAAAGAGACGATCTTTGTCAAATAAATTAGGTTTAGAACTTTTTAGGACAAAAGTACTGTTACAAAAAGTTTAGAGGAAAAATAGAAAACTCTGTTGGTCTCATGTAATTCATATAGTATCAAGAACTTAAGAGTAAAATGAAGCTATGTTTTTGATAAGCATTTATCAGAAAACTTTAAACATAACTATGATGAAACTGCGTCTGCGATTCGGTAGCAAGAGAAAAATTTAGAAATGACTTTGCATATTATAAAATGTATGAATTAGAGTCAGTGTTTTTTTGGGGTTAGAGTCAGTGTTTTTGGGGGTTACAGTCAGTGTATGGGGGCAGAGTTGCTGAATCAGTCTACAAGTATCCTGGAAGAAAATCAAGGGCGGATGGCAGTTTTTCAGATCATTCATATAAATATTAAAACGGATCCTGTTAAATTGATTAAATTTCTGAAAAAGATAGGTGGGCTTCTTTTATGAGGCATAATTATTTTTTAGCAGGTATCAGGGGTTATTCATTTTTCTAATACACAGGTTATTAAGTTATTATAAAAACTGTTTTGCATTATTGATGATTATTATGATAAACACTTCAGTACTTTATTTTATTATTATTGACACCTAGGATCAATCACGAATAATTTATAAATTTTAAATGATTTCATCACTAAATTTTTCCTGACTCATAATAGTTAGTTAGTAACATCATTGAAGGATTAAATTTTAACATTCATTTCTCTTCTTGGGTTAAATTTTCATTTTATATTTTTTTTTAATGTTAAGTCTTGAAAATTAGAATAACAATAGATATTTTCATTAGAGTTTGTTATTTCTACTTATCGCACATAAAAATTAATGACAGTAAATTTGTCATTAAATACGTTTTAATTATGATTTAGTTATTGGTGTATTGGGTAATTTTTTATGTCTAGGACTTGATTATATAGAAATCAAAGGTTCAAATTTTTTCGATATAATTCTGACTTTGTATTTAATTTGGTTTTAGTGGTAATAATTTTATTTATAAATATATTATTACTAATACCTAACTGCCCTGTTTATTGAAATATTTTTGTTCTTTAGTAAATTCATGATAGTTGAGTGTAAGTGTAATATCCCATATTGTGAAATGAATGGAGAATAAAAAGTATAAATAGATTGGTAGTAGATTTTTTATCAGATTTTACACAATATTCTTGGTAAAAAATATTTACCAACTATTTGTTCTTTTTATTTTAAGCGATGATTAAATTTTTTTCAAAAAAGTCCCTATTTAATCATCGCGGTGTGAATGGACCTCCTCAGAGGTGTTTGTTTAATTTGGATAATTTTTTTACATAGTACCATGTATTTTACATGATTAAATAAAAAATTATCTATTTTTAAATAACCGTAAATAATATCAGTGAAAACATAAGTAATTTTGAAAATTAAATTTAGAGTATGTCTATTAATTTTTGACCCGCAGATTGCGAAAGATCTCTGGGATCTAATTGGTTTCTGCAATAATTATGAAGTTAATACATTGCTACAAACTATGTCAAATAATTGCCCTAGTTGAGGGGATGTTATAGAGATATAAATGTTACAAGGTGTTACCTTTTACAAATGAAGTTAAAAATTACAAATGATTTAACAAACTTCTAGAGAGTAATGTCACTTAACAAATGCATTTTAAACAAAAGAATGACTATTCAGTGTTGCCAAGTTTAGAACTAGGAAACTTTTAGTCAGTATAAAATGATGGCAACTTCAGCTTTTTTACTGAAATATGGCTCGGTGTTGAAAACTACGAGATATACTTCATAGAAACATACTATTTGTCGACCAAAACGATAAATGTTTGCAAAGTAAATGTAAAAAATATAAATTTCACTGATATTATTTTGAAGCATCTGACCGTGACGTGGTGAGGAGGCTTACGGACTGTAGTTAGACTTACTTTTATAATTTGTAAATATATTACTTTATAATTATTTTGTTTTTAGTAGAAAAATAGTTAAAAAACAAATGTTTATTTTATGAAATATGTTGTTGGTATTTGAGGAATGATATTTATCAACTTAAATGCTTTACCTTTATATCTGTTAATTAACATAGGATTTGATTCCAGTTACAAAAATTAGCATCATAAATATAATAAAATTAATAATGTTTAAAAGAGAGAAAAAAAGAGAAAAAAAAATGACAGCAATATAAATAATATATAATGATAAAATACTGAGCACAATAAAATATAAACATTTTACTAAAAAAATGCTATTTATAAAAAAAAATATCAATAATAAAATAAAAACATCAGGTACAAGGAACTTCAGAACTTATTTACATGTTTACTTATATTTGCATGTTTTATGCATTTTTTATTTTTTTGCTGAATCATTACATCCGATTGATGACCTCATGTAAAAATTATTTCTTGGAGAGCACAACTAGACTAGACCTATAGATTAAATTTTGTGCCAAGTTTCAACTCTCTAGCATAAATATGCTAGAAGGTACAATGATAACATACACTCATAGACAGATTTACAGACAACTTTGTGGAAACCACTCAGAAGGTCTTAGAACACCTGAAACGGATAATTCAAGTGAACTCCCAGTTTCGGATTTTTCCGCAACAAAATGTTTTCTATACACCTACATTATAAATGAGGAAAAGTAAAAATATTAAAAATTTAATAATATTGAGTTATAATAAAATATTAATTAAAAAAATGTTTTATGGTAAATAAATGAAATAAAAACAAATTATGAAAAGTAAGTCTCACTATATTCTAACTAAGCAGATGCACACTGCATGTGTTTGTGTCAATGTGTCAACACACTGTGTGTGTCAATCAAATGTGTGTGTGTGCATTCAAAAAGACTTATACTTAGAGGGACTATAACAGCTCTTATCATTCCTTGGGTAGCTAGGTGCCATAACTGTACTTTGATGACGTCATTTTTTTATTTTTCATAATAATTACAATCCAACGTAAATATTAATTAATTTTTCCACTATTTTGTCTTATTGATTGAGATTATAGAGTTTACTTGTGAGACGCGGTATTTCAAATTTCCAAGGTAGATACTTTAAACAGATCTTTGGAGTCCAATGGCAGCCCCTTGTCTAATAGTTTGGCTAGTCTGCTGTTGAAGGACGTTATTACCACCTCATTCGCCAAATTACAAATCCTGGTTAGACTATGCAGCTTCACGTTGATGACATGATCCTTAGCCTACCCAAAAACTTAAATCGATCAGGTATTGGAGGTTTTCAACAACTTTGATGGGAGATTAAATTTACTACCGAGCTACCTATTGACAACTGTATACCTTCTCTTGATTTTTCAGTCATTAGGAATGAAGACGGCTCCCTCTTTACGAAATGGTACCAGAAACCCGTACTAGCTCCGGTAGAATTCTGTATTATGACTCTCAACACTCCCTTTCCACTAAACTTTGTGTGACTAAGAACTTTGTGAAGCGAGTGAGAGACATGTCTAGTGCTGAATACATACAGGATGGTGAGGTTACTATTAAGAGAATTCTCTCTAAAAATGGCTACCCAAAGAGAGTTATAAATTCTATCATATATATAACAGAGATAATATTAATGCCTTGGAATTAAGACAAACCCCCTATGGGCTATTTCCGGTTGCCTTATGTGAAAGTGTTGACTGAAAAGCTTACTGGTGTCCTTAGAGGTTCAGTGCCAGATATGTCTTTTCCTAAGTATTCCATCAGAAAGGTGGGTAATCTGTTTAGCCGGACCAAGGACGTGATCCCTATGGCTAAGAGGTCTGGTATTTTATGTCAGATTGGCTGTAAGGACTGTAACAAAGTTTATATTGGCGAAACATCTACATTTTCGTTACCCGTAAAAACACATTACATTGATAAAGGCGAGCGCTAAAGGACAGCCTTGACAGCTCACTGTGTTGACCTAGGGCTCACGCAGATCTTGAACCGGAAAATGTCAAGCACTTTGTAAGGAGAAAAATAGATTAAGACCGGTTTTAGCTGAACTGGTCCATACCAATTAAACGGTATATATAATTTTGTATATATGTATACGCCTAGATCAATGACCTCTACGATGTCTGTTAAGTTCAGTAGTACTAGATGAAAGGAAGGTAGTATAGAAGAAGGGCCCCTACCTATTGTTCCGCCCTTATTAGCCTACTGTCTCAAATAGACAAGACAAAAATGGATACCACGAAACTATGGCGAGCTAAGCAGGCTCGCAAAGCAGCAGGAAGGTTTTCTTGTGGTTGTAGGCATTCAAAAACGATTGGAAACTGTTTCTATTCAGTAGGAACATTCTGAGAAGCGTTATTGGCCGATAACTTAATTATGATGTCATTACCAATAAATAAATAAAGTTTTCTTTTAGTGTACAGTGGGCGTATGATAATTGGTCAACGTTACATATATTTTATTGTACATACGTAAACGTCTATATTGCCTCAAAGGGACCATATCAACGATAGAAATTCGCTAGATACATGGCAAAATGATATATAAAAATAAGTACTAAAATATCAACTTTGAGGACTTAAAAAGGACATAGCTAGGTGACGAAATATAGATAGATAGATTCGCTAAATACATGGCAAAATGCCATTAACAGCATATGATACTAAACAACCTGCGAAGTGGCCAAGGCTGGGTAGAGGCTACAGGTCAGAAAACTTATTTCTGACATTGATAGCAAGATGTAAAACTCCTCGCTGATGCGATCATTCCCTAAGCCCTATTGAACATTGATGTTAAATAACTTGAATAGCATCATACCAAAATAATTCTGCAGAGGTTCCCAAAACTGCATCTAATGGAGGTCATCTACCATCCAAATACATTTTAGCGTATACTTTGTCACAGGTGTGAGTATAAAACATTTTTTTTATGTGCACCATTGCGGTTCAAACATATTTAATAATTATTTCTAGTTATAATTACATAAAATTGCAGGTTTGTTTTATTAACAAATAACAAACTATACGAGCGAAGCGAGCTAAAGAAAATTTTGCTCTTTTTAATTGAATATTTTTTAAAATTTAATTTTTTTTCTTAAAAAGTTGGTGTGAAGCAAAAAAAATGCTGGCGTCTCTTTCTTTTTCCCTTATTTTTCCTTCATTTTTCGGCTCTTAGGGGGGGATCGCCCCCCTTGTATCCGCGCCTGGGACAGGCTAAAATCTAAATTTAATTTGCTTGTTCATTGTGTTTTTATGTCCTTTTAATGGAAAAAATGCAAAATTTATCATATTTTCTAAACAATCTTATAAACGACTTAAAGATTAAAAAATGTTCATAAATAAGTTGAAAATTGTCTTGTTTACATACTAAGGCTTTGGATAATCACAGCATAACTAAGTTTTCCCAAGGACAAGACGTGCACTGCACTAATTATTATAACCAATATTAACCTGATCATCCAACACTCACAATAGACATTAGGACGAGCGAAGCGAGTGCGATGTTGGGAGGAAAAGTACCGAGGTACCTTTTTTTAAACTGTTGCTCAGTATTGTAAATATTTATAATTTTAATTAAAGGAGGGGGATAAGTCTAAAAAGTAAAAAAAATCACTAATTTCGTTATAATCGTATCTTATTTAATTTTTAAATCATACAAACACATAGTTGTGAACCGAAAGTGTTAGATTTAATTACACAGACACTCGGTCAATTAATGTGACTCGAAATTAATATAAAAGTGTGTCGGGTGAGAGATAAAGCAGTTTTAACGCAAACAAAGAGTCTAATATCAGAATTCAAAGAATGAGCGCTAGAGGAGTTCATCATAATCAGGAGTAATAAAATATGTCACTCCACAGGTGTCAACAATTGTATTTAAAATAAAGCATAACCGACTTTCAACAAAAAGTCATCATCAGTGCCGGTGAGGTGTTTAGGAAGCTAGGTTTTGAGTATTTTCTTACTGTTGACTGTTATATAAATGCTTTATTTTAAATAAAATGTTTGACACCTGTGGAGAGACATATTTTATTACTCTGAGTCTAATATTAATATCTTTGAGTGTAAATAAATAATAAGTTTGAGATTTATGAAGAAGGACGTGAAAACATTGAATAGTCCCCCATTTGTTTTAATATAACAAGGTGAGTTGTTGCAGCACCAACCATCTAAAAATAAATAATAATAATATATTAATTACTTTTTTGTGCAATTTTTTCTATTGTAATATTTTAGGGGTACTCAGAAAAACAACTTCTCGAGTAATATTTCCTATCAAATTAACGTATATTGGACTCCTGGATCCAGTATTAAATAAATGCTATTTCAATTCGAATTTCCCACCGGCGCAAGTTAGTTTTAATAAGTAAAATAGCGCTACTTGTATTTTGTATAATTTACGGCTTGAGCCATTATACAAAAATCAAAAAACCAAAATTAAAAAAAAAAAATAAGTTACAATATAAATTAATTTAATATAACACCATAGTTATTAAAAATTGACAAAACTAAAATAATTAAAATTAAATATTACATTCATGAAAGAGGAAATTAAATGGAAAAAAGCTATAACATCAAAGTAATAGTGATACATTTTTAGGTTTTATTATTTCTGCCCTGGATGAGTGTATGCATGTATGATAGATAGGGACCTTGTAATTTCCGCAATTTGATAAAATGTACTGACTGGAACACTGTAGTACTACATTTTAAGGTTAAGTATAAAAAACCTTTAACTTATAATTATTTTTGTTCAAATTATATATTTTTGTTATAGTAAATGACCCATTGGAAAAAAACATACCATATGAATTAAAGTCCTGTCCAATGGGAAGAATCCACAGACTGAAAAACAAACTCTTCTTCTCATAAGAATATGCTTTTCTGCTGTTGGCTGTTTAAAAAAAAAAAATAGTAATACAGTAAATATACATAGAAATTCAAAAGCGCGTGCACGGCACTGCACTAATTATTATAACCATAAATAATATTAACCTGATCATCCAACACTTACAATAGACATTCTAAGCTATAGAGGGAATATTTACGATCAGAAAAACAGGTAGAATCGGCCTTCCCTATAAAGTAAATACTTCAACTCTCACTACAAATAGTTGCATTAATTCTACACAAACTCGAATGACTACGTATTTCACATTTTAATTCTACATATATTGGTAAAATAATTATGAAATAATACGGAGTTTAAACCGTTCAGAATTTAATTGTTTACTGTTGTGCGGTCAACGTTCAACCTCAGAAGAAAGGAGTGTGCGTGTGCGTCTTAACGCTATACACACTCGAGCCTAGCTCTCCGCCCGCCGCTAACCAACCGGTATCGCCTCGTTCTTTTATTAGAATTCGCTAACCGCTCTGTTTATGGTTTCAGTCCTCCATATACTACATGGTGTGTTGTCACTTATTTCCGATTATCGGTGTAAACT
This sequence comes from Microvelia longipes, assembly GCA_018340805.1. NCBI lineage: Eukaryota > Metazoa > Arthropoda > Insecta > Hemiptera > Veliidae > Microvelia > Microvelia longipes. The sequence continues at coordinate 53,501 of JACMZG010001921.1, forward strand.
TCCACCATATATAACTGCAGTAATGCGAATTTGTGTGGTGTGTGTTATGGCACTTAAGGCAGTGTAAGCCTTGTCCCCGGGAAAACTTAGTTTGTTGAGCGCAACCGCGTTTAGATTGGCATCTATCCTGGGTTCGAATCCCAGTTCGAGGCTTTATATATATATATATATTAAATATATATAATATATATATATATATATATATATATATATATATATATATATGTGTGTGTGTGTAACAAGCAATACACAAAAGCAATAATACTTACACAATCTTTTGATGTTATTTCCTGGAGTGATTAAGATTCTCTTATGCAAAATTAGAGTGAATTCATTTGCCTAAAACATAAACATGTATTCTTTACTTTAACAGAGACATGTTTCATGTATACTTATTACTTTCCCTCTCACACCAAGGTAGGTACATAGGAAACATGTATTTTTTTCACTCAAAAAATGCGGGACAAAGATTTTATTATAATCAGGAGCGGATTGGTCATTAAGGGGCTCAAAAAGTCTCTCAGCCAAAAATAAACTTAAAGAAAAAACAACGAAAATTTAAAAAAAAATATTAAATATTTTTAATCTTGTAATAAATATATTTATTATTATAATTATGTAATATATTCATAATAACAGAGTCAAAGAGGCCCTAAATATTATTAAAGAGCTTACAAATATTCTTAATTTGTTAAGGTTCCTATTTATTTTACTTGGACTTTAAAGGGCCTGATACGGAAGACTAGGGCCGAAATGGATCCTAGCATACTCGATCAGGGCCCTGACGCAGCATTAAAGGGCTGCAATTCGAATATATTCTAAATTTTAGATCTTTATGACACGCAAAAAGACGTTCTTTTTTTTTTTGATCATACCTTTAAGGGCCTTATATGAAGACTAGAGCCAATGTTTTGGTAATTAAATTATTGGTTTATCATAGTCTCTTTAGGTAATTAAACGAGTTACACATATAGTTATTTTTTGTAATTGTCATATTTGTCCGCAGTAATCGTCACATTTATACTGAGTGCTTGACATATTTATTTATTATAATTTTCATAATTATTGTGTTTGTCATAGTTACCGTCTTAATTAAAATCTGTGCTAGTCTTATTTATTAAAGTAACAGCCATATTTTTTGTCACAATCTTCGTCTTATATATTTAGAGTAACTGACATAATTATAAATTATGATGTGCATTTTTAAGTTATATCGCAAATTTTGATTTTGCTTTATAATACATATTTATTCAAAGTAACATAAATAAATTCTAACTCTAAATACATTTTTATGGAAAACTTAGAATCACTAAATAATAAGATTATATTAATAAAAACATAAACTTGGTAGAACCGGGAAATGAAAACTTCAAAGATGATGGTATAAAAATAATGCATGCTAATATTAGGAGTATTGCAAAAAATTTTTGATGAAGTATGTGCCTCAATAGAATCGACTAATTAAATATAAACATAATTATATTGACAGAAGCTTGGTTACAAAAACACACCGACCGAACTTTACAAAATTAATGGGTACACACAGTACTACACTTACTTAACTACAACCGAAACAGTGGAATAATGATCTATTGCAGGATGTCAAACAAGCAGAGGAAACTGGAAATGATGACGCTAACTGCATTAAGTTAAGATAGGAAACAAACATAAAGTAGAACTTATCGCGGTGTATAGGTCACCCAGTGATAGCCCAACAGTTTATTACTGAACTAACAATAAAAAAAAAATATTGGTAATAAAAATTATAATAACACAAATGACACAAACATAAACTAAATACTGACGAGGAGAGAGAATTAAGACCTGATGAAGCTGACTACTTGGACATGATGACTGACAATAGACTTCTATCTATTATTAACACATACACACGAGTTACAAACTGTTCTAAAAACAAATAGACCATGTTTTCGTGACAGATAGCATGTTAAATAAAACTGAAGCAGCAGTAATAAAAACTTTCTTTACAGACCACTATAGCTTAGCCGTAAATTTAGAACTGAGACCAAAAACATAACAGACTGCAAACAAATAAAGACAAAAAAAAAAATATTTAATAAGAATAAATTTAAAGAAATCTAAATAATGAGAATTGGGAAAATATATTAAACTTAAAAAATCCTAATAATATAGCGGAAAGACTGATAGAAACATTACAGACACACATACAGACATCAACTGAGACTCAACAGATTAAAAGAAATATTTGAAATTGCAGCCTTGGATAAGCCATGGTCTAGTAGTAAGCATTAGAAGAAAAGAAAAATTGAGTAAAAAACTACAGAAACAACCCTACAACACTAAATTAAGTCAATACTTACAAAAATATAAATTAAAACTGAATAAACTTTTAAAAGACGTAAAATCAGAATATTAAAGAAAAATAGAAAATAGCGAAAAAAAAATAAAATATGGAATGTAGTGGAAGAAATTTACAGCAAAAAACTAAACAAAATGTCACAATTCTCAAACTAAAGAAGGGAGAGAAATAAATGCTAATACTTCGCCTATAGAAGCAGCTAACTATATGGGGAAATATTTTAATGAAATAGGAAAACAATTGTCAGAACAGATTCAAACGGACAGACCAAACGACATAACCGAAATAACACAAGACCTCGATGACAAAGACAATACTTACTGGGACCAATGTGAAATTAAAGATAAAGAAGTGATGAAAGCTATTTCTGATCTCAGAGGTAACTCTGGACCAGGATATGACAAATAACAGTTGACATGAAAAAATAATATAGACAGTTTAAAACTTCCTATAATACATTTAGTCAAAACCAGAGACTATAGATACTTAAACAGTAAGACTGTCGACTCAAGGGTGGGAAAATTTGGATTCCGATCGACACTAGCGCGGCGGGGGACCTACCTTTCAATTGAGTGGGCGTGGCTTAATTTCCTGGTTTTTGCCCACAGTCAGTTTGAAATTTAATTTTTATACTTTGTATAGTCATACTTCTAACTAGCCGTACCGCTTCGCACGGCTTCGTCTTTAAGCTTACACAGAACACTTCTGATTACTTGTAAGTTTTTTCATTCAAAATTTATTAATTTAATTGATTCAATCAGGTAATAATGAAATAGTGGCTAAAGTTTACACATGCAAGAAGATAGATTTTGGCATTTAATGCAGCCGTATTTTAATTACATCTGCAATATGCACACATGTGATTAATTGTAATTACCTAATAAAATCGACTAAATCAATAAATTAAATGAAATTTACACTTATCTGCCATCAGTAGCGTTCTCTGGAAGTTTTAAAAAGGTTTCTATTTACTTTTAGTTTCTGAATTTTGAAATACAAGAATGCAACGGCGAACCGTTTTTGTGAAAAATACATACAGAAACAATCATTTTATAATAATAATAAATGTAGCTGTCATAACCAAGAATTGCCATGGTATTCATAAATTTAAATATAAAATATAATCAGTCATTTTGGAAAGAGTTAGGAGGTCCGCCGCAGCGCTATTTTTAGTAGCTTGCGATAATCGAATCCAAACTTTTCCTCATTTAAGTTAACCCCTAAAAAACAGAATATTTCCTGATGCTCTAAAAATAACAATAGTGACACCAATTTTTAAATCAGGAGATCCGACTGAAGTATCTAATTATAGACCCATATGCTTGATTTCGAATTTAGCCAAAATTATAGAAAAAGTAATTAAGAAGAAACTAGTTGACTTCTTAGAGCACAACTTTAAACTTTCTGCAGCACAATTCGGTTTCAGGTGTGGTTTAAGCACGCAAGACGCTATCAATGAAGTATGCCAGTATATAACTGATGAACTAGATAAAGGGTAAGCCTATAGCAGTCTTTATGGACGTTGCCAAAGCATTTGACAGCGTTTCACATAAAATACTAATAACAAAATAAGAAAAATAGGGATACGAGGACAATGCTAAAATGGTTTACTAGTTACCTAAACAGAAGAGTATATAGAGTCAAAATAAATGATACTCTAGGAAAAGAATATTCTTCGGAATATTCCATTCCTCAAGGAAGTGTACTCGGAAGTTTATTATACATAATATTTACAAATGACTTACTGGAAACGCAACTTAACGGACTTCTTTACGCATTTGCCGACGATACAGTGTACCTAACATCAGATAAGACACATAAAGATGCATGTAATATTGCAGAACAAGACTTGATAATAGTCAAGAAATGGCTAGACACACACGGACTGACGCTAAATATTAAAAAAACGTCTTATATTTGTTTCTCACTAACTGAACTTGGACAGAATAATGAAACAAAAATAAAAATGCATAATCATGACGAGGAGAACAACAACTGTGACTGCCCAGAACTACAGAGAGTAAAATCAATAAAACACCTAGGCATGATAATAGACAGACATATTAACTGGAAAGAACACATAAACAAACTTACCAACTCACTTAGAAAACTAAGATACGTATTTTTAAAACTTAGACCTTATCTGACGGAAACTCAACTAAGATGTATTTACTACGGACTGGTAGACTCAATAATATCATACGGAATACTGGCCTGGGGATCTGCAACAGATACTATAAAAAGAACAGTACTAATCCAACAGAAAGCTATAATACGGATAATAACAAGACAGAAACAACGACAACATACTGCACAACTTTTTGACAAACTGAAAATACTAAAAACTGAATATACTTCATCAGCAATGTCTAATCAGGATATTCGACGGAAAACATACTCTAAGCAGAATAATACATGACAACATACAGACTCGAGCTCAGACTAACCAACTATTCAGACTACCTCTATATAGGACATCTACAGGACAGAGACACTGGTTATACCAAGCTACCTTACTATGGAACAGACTACCTGCAACACTAACTCAACTAGACAAACGGGACTCATTTAAAACAAAACTAAAACAACACTTATTAACAAGCCAACTCGTAGAAAATCAAACAAAAAATAAAAACTTATAACAACTTATAAACAGATTATATACAATTATATTTTATTTATTTATTTTATTTAATTATTTATTTTATCTATATTATTATCTATATACATCTATTTATATGTTTAATCATTTTAATTATAATCATTATAATTATTGCATGCTTAATTTTAGATTTAATAGTAAAAAATAATTAATTAAAATAGAAATTTAAAAAAATAGTTTTAGAGAACAATACTGGCCCTCCACGGCACAAGATGAATATTTTATTGATCTTTAGTGGAGGGCTTACCTATCAAATTATAATTATACTTGTAATATGTATGTAAATATAAATAATAAAGGGTATTTAAAAAAAAAAAAAAAAAAAAAATGTTGTCCCTAAATATACTTTATCGGGGCCCTAAAGCAGTAGGAAAAGGACACTAAACATTAAACATAAAATAGTTTAAATATCACATTTAAATGAATAAACTTAAGTCTTATTCAGTTAATTTATTTTTACTTAAGTTTATTTTAATTCTTTTAAATTAAATAATTTCATTTAAATTAATTTTATTTAATACTTAATTAAAATTAAATTATGCTTTCTATAATCATTAATACTGTACTCTAGTTAAAGTAGACCCCTCTACTTGGGAAAAAATATTAAACCTCCTCCCTATTAGGCCACTTGAGATGTAGGTTTGGGTCCTTTTAGGCCAAACCCTCCTCGAGCCTTTTTGGCTCAGTCCGCCACTGTTCATAATCATCATTTTCAGGCACTTTTATAATGTCCTGAGTGATTCTTATCATGCTGTCAATATGTGTCTATATCACACATAACTTGTAACAAGAAATCCAGTCGTGTTGTCTCCAACCAGTTTTAAAAATTAGCGAAGAATCGAAAATTGTCTCTGCAAATGTACATATGTAGATGGTTCCACTAAATTTCATTTTAATGTCTAAAAATGAGATTTTATTTGCGACACTACTGAGTAGCGTATATATATTTTGTTATTGTTATATTTATGAGTTATATTTATTTATTTATTGACGAATTAAATTTTTATCGATTGATATGCAAAACTTCAATTTTAAATAATATTCTTTGGTGGTTTTAAGACTGCTTAGTAAACAATTTGGTCATTTTTAAAAATATTCTGGCCAAGCCACACCATGTCATTTTTATGTCACTATGTTATGTATGTCACTTATGTCGCTATTTTTATGTTAGACTCATGTCATTTTTATAAAGCATAAACACATCCTAAAACTTACTTCTTTCTTTATAGCAACTGATTCTTCAATAACCCAAAATATAATCATTATAATGCTCAATATTGTCAATATAATAGTAATTATATCAATTATTGAAATTTGTTTAATGAACTGTATTATAGTATAAATATCATCTACTATATTCACGTATGCTGTCAATAGTGATGACAATATCTGCCATTCGTAAGCTTTATTAACTTGATCACATATATCGCATAGGAAATTATGAGATTTGACTAAATCCTTAACCGTATTGCTTTCTAACAAAGATGACCTCTCATTCAAATAAATGTTTAAAGATTCATTTGTTCTTATAAATAACATTTTTATTAATGTTAAGATTGTGTTAAGTTGTATCAGAGGTAATATTATAGTTAATAATGGGTATGTTGAATATATTATATCTTCCATTTGATCTATCCATGTATATGTCACTTCTTTAGATAAAATATCCAAAGCGACTTTAATTAAAATGAGAAAAGCAATGACAGCATATTTTATTATATTTTTTAAATTGGAACTTTTCAGTGGTTTGCCATCTCTAAAAGGGAACTTTTTAGCAGCTTCGATATTTTTATAAAACGATTTATAAACGTTTACTAATCTGATCGATTCCGATATCGATGTTACTGAAGTTATTATGAACGTTATGTGCAAAATATTTTTAAACAATTTGGATAAAAATATCCCATGGAGTTTTGGTTTTGCAAAGTACGAAACGATCCAACATATTCTGATTATAATTGAATACACGACTAAACCTGGTGATACATCCCACGTATCGTTTATCTGATAAGTCCCTGTGACTTGCGATGCGAAAAATGCTATTTTAATTTGCGTGGTTATATCCCTAAATTTGAAAGAATGTCTGCTCCCAACATTTTTGAATAAATTTTGACAATACTTTAATCTCAGAATAAATTTTGATTTTTGAGAATCAACTTAAGAAGATAGGAAAGTAAGATTTGATAATATGAAACATTTAAATCTTTTTTAAAAAATAATCCAAAAAGAGAATTTTAATTTTGGCTCAGTTTTATACTACTGAATAAAAATTTCTTTATGAAATATTGAACCAATTGCGTTGATTATGACAGATAAAAATCTTAAGAGTTATCGATTTTCTTTTAAAAATGATTAGATTGTTTTTGATAAAAAGACGTATTTTTCTATTAATTTTTCTATCTAAGTGATCAAAGTGACATTTATTCGCCAACCTTAATTTAGGCATTAATTGATTAGTATTAATAAATTATTATTTTTGTTTAAAAGAAGCTTTTGTAATAATTATATAAGAAGACACGTGTATTTTTAGCGAATTTTTATTAGAAATGTTGGGGTCATTAGGGGGGTAGAGGTGGGGTATGCTCTGATCAAGAATACACACACACACACACACACACACACACACACACACATATAATATATATATATATATATATATATATATATATATATATATAATATATAATATATATATATATATATATATATATATATTATATATAATCTATATGTATATGTATATGTGTGTGTGTATATGTATGTGTATGTATGTGTATATGTATACACGGAGAAAAATCTAGTGTAAAAGTAACGCGTTAACGTTTTGGTGCTACACGCTTCATGTGTTAATATATGAATAACACTAATAGTGTTAAGCGAAGAAAAGCTAGTGTTAATATTTTGCCGTGTTGCGTTAACACTGTTAGTGTGGGGACAAACCTATTAGTGTAGGGGTTAGCGCAACCCGAAGGCTCAACCCTAAGGCTGACAACTCTAATAGTGTTAAAAATTTGCCTTTAAATTCAAGTTTACCCTAATTTTTAATCCTAGGAAGTGTTCTTATAACCCTATTTATGACTTACCCTAGCGTTAAGGATTACCTTAACACTTAAGGCGCGCGTGTTATCTCAACCTCAGACCCCAAAATTAGTGTTAAACGGACTATAAGCCCAAATAAGGCAGGTAACAACACCTGTTAGTGTTAAATATACTCCAGTAAGTGTTTAATGGGCATTACAGCTAGTGTTAATTGTACTTGAGTAGCTCTTTAATGTGCTTATTACGCCTAATTTAGTGTTACAATTGCTCTTATAAGAGTCAACAGGGACTTACTGCTAGTGTTCCCTGTACTTTAATCGCACATTTGTAGTGCCTATTAAGCCTAGTGGCGTTGGCATAACACTTACTTAGAGTAACATTATACAGATAGAAGGATTGTTGCAACACGAAGGAGTGTCGTAAATACCAGCAGTGGGGTCCATTGAAACTGTTCATTAGAGTTGATGTTACTCTAGCCCATTGAGTGTAACACTAATAGAGTTAATATAATACTTCGCATAAGCTCATTGCGAGTTTAACTAACACTTGCTAGGTTTAAGTGTGGTGTAACATCGAGTTGATATTACTCTTACTCTAGTTATGTGAACCCCTACAGGGTAACACATACACTACTTCTAAGCTTTGAGTGACCTTGCCTAAGGTTGAAATTACCCTTACTCAGGGTATTGAATACCCTTAAAGGGTAACACATACTCTACTAGCAGGTATGAATGACCCTGCCTAGTGCTGGCTTTACCTTTCATAGGTTTCAATTTAAATTACAACTAGTGTCGGCCTGATCCTGGCTCTTGTGGATCAACCCTTGCTAGGCGTGAGCGTACTCTGTACTGTAACCCTACGGCTAGTCGTTCTTACCCCAGACTAGGTTTGTATAAGCCCTTGATTAGGGCTCTATTGATCCTTCTTGGTTTGGTTGTACTCTCCAATTAGGGATTACTTCTACTCCAAATTGGATTGATACAGCCCGGAAAAGCTGTCTCCATTTGGCATTGCTTCCCGTTTCTCAGGAGCCCTTCCATATACTCTTTTCATTCATATTGGTATACCAATAGTGAAACCAATAAGAACTGTACAGTATTTTACAAAGGACCCTGAGAAAAGCGAAGCAGTGTATATGGAGAAATTGGAATGAGGAGAAAGAGGATATTTTAAAAAGAACTATAATTAATAAATATAAAATAATTTTATTAATGTTAAAAATACATTAGTAGATGTCACAATTATTATACAACAATATACATATATACATAATTATTTGTTACATACAGAATATTCATTAATATTTACAAAGACATTCAATGAAGTTGAATTGGTGAAAGAGGATAGGGAACTATCCTCTTTCACCAATTTAACTATTTATTTTTCAATTCATCTCAATTTCTTTTTTAAGTTCTTTAAAAAGAGTATTTAAGATACATTAGTAAATGTCACAATTATTGTAAAACAAAATACATAATTATTTGTTACATATACAGAATATACATTAATATTTACTAAGACATTCAATGAAGTTGAATGTCTTAGTTTTAGTTTCAATGAAGGTTTTAGTTCTACAAAATATTTAATTAAAATGATTAAATATTTTGTTGATATAAAGTAATAAAAACTTTATGCTGAGGTTATGTAGTAGTTACCATCATTGGCATGGGTAACATTAACAGGGCGACATTGGGAATCACTGGTCAGAACGTATGTGCAACTATTATCTTCACAAGTGACTTCATATGCGTCAAAATGACTGTAGAAGCAAATATTCTTGTACTTTTTCACTATGAAGCAAATACGTTCATCAATAGTAACAGTGATATGGCATATTTTGGAAAATTGTGGTTCACCCTCAATGTAACCAACAATAATTGGTTGCCCAATTTTAAATCTTGTACCTTTCATTTCAGCCCATGAATAACTTTTTATGGGGCTTTGAAGGACTACATCAATGTTGGTGGGTATTTCACTTGATTTTAAATCATTTTTGGATGGACCTAATTGTAAAGTGCCAGGATTATTTATCCCATAGCTACATGTTATTTTATGAACCTGTTGCAATTGGCATTTATTAGCTAAGCTAAGAGGTACATTTCTGCGATTTGATATAGCAGTTACGTATCTCTTTAACTGCTTGTGCTTCCCTTCAAATCGCATACTCCAGATTTGTTTGAAGGGGCCCATAAGTTCAATAATGTTGGGGTAATGAATTAGGAGATGGTGTTTGGGTTTAAGAGGAGTTTTGAATAGGTCTAAATATTGAGAGTGGTGGGACCTGATTAGATCCTTTAAATAATTTGAGCTACCAGGACAAAACGAGTCAGACAGAACAAACATGACTAGCTTCCTCAAAGTTAAGTAAAAAAGCCAGACATTGTCATTCTCGGGAATCAAGTCACCGATTATTAAAGTAAAATATTTAACAAAGGCATACATTTCAGAGGCTGACATGATAATTGCCCCCTTCTTCAGGTGTTGTAACTTAATAGCAGGGGGGCTCGGTCACTATCAACCCCAAAGTTGAAAAAATGTAATCGGTTGTTGAGAGTTTTGAGTGTGAACAATTTGACTGAAATGAAATGGCCAACAATTTGGCTCATTTCATATCTACACACACCCTCTAATAAGTCATGCATGGCATCGACAGTATAATTTGTGTAACAGTGGAAACTTGGGACTTCATTCCATTCACAGTACTCTTTAACAAAGTTGTCATCTGACAATTCCTCACTGGTGGCCTCTTGAGTATAATCACTCTCCCTGCGGAGCAATTGCTCATCCTCTTCAACCATGGCTTGAGATTGTGATTTTGAGGCCACACAAAATCGACAACATTGGTTAGCAGAGAAACTTTCTACATAACCTAGCATGGAATGAAGCCCCAAGTTATCACCGACAATTGCAATCAACATGAAATGAATAGTGCATTTCTCACCGGATGTGACTATTTCAATGCCTCTAGATTCCAGTTGTTGCAACTCGGTTATAATGGGAGACAGGACAGAACGATTACCACAAGTGTACCGATCTTTAGTTTTGAAAATTGCAGTCACGTTAATGTATTCTAACTTTGAAAGTAGATACGAGGGCAGTGCAGGACATGTGTAGTATATGGCTCCCAACTTTTGGAAACCTGCGTGGCTACCTAGTGGGTTTAAACATTCAAAGTCATCGAAGTATACAATGAGAGGGTAAACCTCTTTGACCCCGTATCGTTCAGTAAATGTACTTAGCTTTTGCTTCCATAAATGCCCTTGCATCACAGAAACTTTTAATAACTCAAAATCTATTAAACTAGAGACATTCGACCGCAAAGCCTGCAATGTTCCTTGTGACTCAAGCAGTTGCTTCAATGTACGAGCCATAGGTATGTGTTGAGCAGTTGTCGTGACAGGGTTAACACGAACAACACCATCTTCATCAACACGTTTTTCAAATGACCGACCAATGACATATGTTACGGGAGGTATGTACGCGGAAGTACTTTTAAAGTACTTTAATCTCAAATAATGGGAAGATAAGAAATCGAAAGGATCGCTAAGGGCTTTTACTTTGGTCTGCATTTCTGGGTCAATCGAGTCATGAGTGGGCTTCGATTTAGCACCATACACATCCTCGACCAGGGGAAGATAACCATTAGTAATAAATGTTGAAAAATATTCAAGTACTTTGCCAACAATGTTGTTGGGCAGTGACGGATCACTGTAAATAGAAGAGCACAAAGTTGCGGCAGCTTCTTTCATCTGACTTAGTGAGGACCCGAGAGATGAGATTGGGCCATCATCACTGACAAAAGCAGTATTATTCTCAAAGGGTGTTGGTACAATAATTTCGGTTGATGGCAGTTCGCTGTCAACACTTTCCATCGAATGGTTATTGTAGCAAGCACTTAAGTGCCTTTTGAAAACAAAGAGGGACTGGAATGACCGATAACAATCCTGGGTTGGACATTTATATGATTGAAAGCCTTTATTACTGTCATGTTCTAATTTCAAATGAGCAATAAAACAATTTAACGACCTAATTTTCCTACGACATAAGTTACACGAGTAAGCAATGTTATCCATGTAGGTTTAATAAATAGGTTGTTAAGATTTCAAGTGTTGAGTTATTAAAAGTTAAAAAAAATGGAAAAATATTACTGAACACTGGTATTTTTAAAAAGATTTACCATCCCAGTAACTGGCGGAAAGAAGAGGCTATCCTCATCAATATCGTATAGATATTTCTGCATAAATGTCCAAATCAGCTTACTGGCGTCAGGATAGTGGCATTGAAGGGCAAAAAATGATTTGAAGGTTATATCCACTGCCTTCAAAACATCATTAAATGAGTACAACGTCTCGTCTATGATCACATAAGCTGCCTTGAAAGGTGCGGGGTACTTTCCTTGTACAATGATGTAAGGTTGGACTGTTGTCTTGTTTGCCTTGGCATGGGCAATTGTGGCATCCCTTTTTGCCTGTAGATCCGCAGCTGTCTGTGAAACATAAAGAAGCTAACATTAGAACTAACAACCGTGACATAATCTCTCATATTGCTAATAGTGCCTTGCAATGACAGAAATATTGCCTCTCATTTTAAAGAACTGTCAAATTGTAAGCTTCAAATGACATGTAATAATAAATTAGAAATTAATTGTAAAGAATTATAATTAATTTGTTATATGTAAATTAATAATATAATAATATATATATATATATATATATATATATATATATATATATATATATATATATATATATATATATATATATATATATATATATATAATATACAATTATAACATTATAACAGTTATATAACAATTACCTCAATTATAGTTATGAGTGAGTCCTGGCTTTCTGAAATCGAGAACTTAGTTTTCTTATTCAACTTTTTACCCCTGCCTGGCGGGAGGATTGCCGGCAATAGCCTAATAGCTGCACACACCGATGGTCTGAAAACGAAAAAACAACATTGTCAAGGAATGCATAGGCCATAATTTCTTTATCAGGCAGAAACAAATATATATACATATACACTAGCCGTTTGCTGTAATTGGAAAATCTAGATATTTCATATGAGCCCTATATTAATCTGTAGGACTTATATTATATATATATATATATATATATATATATATATATATATATATATATATATATATATATATATATATATATATATATTATTAATTATTTATTAATAAATTTGCAGAATGAAAGGAATTTGAGTGTGTGTGTGTGTGTCTGAGGAGAGAATTATAAAAAAATTAAGTACTTACTTTTGTCTTGGCACTCCTGAAGTATGGGGATTAGTTTTTGTGAGGCTGTGTCAGTGACTTTTTGCTGTGCAATTTTCAAGATCTTCTTCTCGAAATTGTCCCATGTACCTGTTAATTTGTATTGGCTGGTTTCATGTAGGTGACCAAAGTCAAGCTCAATCTAAACAATCAGAAAAATTATATTAATACAACAAATTATTTATATTTTTATTAATCTTGTGGTTACAACAAAAAAATGTAAACTAAATGCTCTTACTTATTCAGAACACCATGCATGTTACTAACTGCTCACACGCATGTGCAAGTTGTATGCAATGTGTATTTTTTTACAAACTATTTAACAACTTCAATTGAATATTGGTAATGTTAATAGTAATACTATAATATAAAGATTACCAGGAGATATAACTTGAAATATAATAAAAAAATGAAAGTGTATGTATTGCAATAAATAAACGTACCAGTTCGTAACCCTGAGGCTGCACAATGGCTGGGAATGTCTTGTACACTTGCTCAACACTAGTGTAGTCGTTGGTACTAAGTTCTGGCCTCAAAGGTTAATCTCCATTTCTCCAACACTTGAGGCCATGGCCCGTGATTAAATTGCAACCAGCGAAGAGCATCTTGCTCCACTTCCTGCAGATCTCGTGGGATTAAATTCACCTTCCCCCTGGGCGAGTTTGGGCCGGAGGAGGAGTCCTGTGTGTTGTTAGAGGAGTCAGACGACTCGGAGCGGCTCCTCCTCTTCCTCCGGTAGTCCTTTAAATTATTTCTGAGCAGAATTCTATTATAATTTTTGTACTTGTCGTACAATTTGCCCCTCGCCTCTGTTTGGGTGCTCCCAGCCGTATATGGGGGGAGGTAATATGTGTACTGAAACAAATAAATCATATAGACAAAAATTAGCTTATGGTATTATATAATAATGGGAGTGTTTATGTGTGCATCTTTCTTTATGTACGTGCTTTAACAGTATGAATAACAACTAATAATAAAATAAGCATCATCTTCCATGAAAATCCACTAAAAAAGAATCAAACTTGATTTATTAATTTTAATTGTTAATTTCTTTAACTTCACTGTTAAATTTGTAAATCATTGTAAAGGAGGGTAAATAATTTTTAGCAACCCCCCCCCCTTCCAAAACATATCTTATGGTGAATGAATTTAGCAAAAGCAAAAAAATCAATTAAAACATGTTTGTAAATGCTGAAACAAAATGTTTACCTTATCTTCCTTGGGGAAGACAGAGACAATTGCCTCTGACAGGTCTGTGTATCTTTTTATACTGTATTCGGTGCCATGCTGATACAGAGTTTTAATGACTCGATCAACCAGGTCCCTCGTACCTTTGTCTTTTTCCTTACAGTTCTCACTGTTTAACCTAGCAGTGATTACGGCTCCGTCGGCTGATGTAAGCACTGCGTTTAGAATCTGCAAACAGAAACCAGCATTATTAGTTTTATTTAATATATTACAGTTATAATATGTTATATGGTATATATATATATATATATATATATTAATATAAAAATTCAATTAAAAAATTTATTGCTATGATCACAAACTGGCATACTCCCAAAATTCAACACATTAATTTGTTCTAAATTATATCTAAATATAAATATGAACTAACTTACTTAAACTAACTTAAAAGTAAAAAAATATGTTTTACTTATGATGTAATACAAATACTTTACGTTTTAAATATTCCAGAGAAGTGTACACGAGGAAGTGCCAATTTGAGAACCGAACTAAGTATAAATGAAGAAATAACTAAGCAAAAAGTAAGCGTTTCGTTATAACCGATACCCCATGCATGTACTCGTTAAGAAAGCTACACGTGCAATGATGGACCCTAACGCGGGAACGTCTTATATAGGGATCCCCCACCCCACCCCACTAGGGTACCTAGAATTATCCGATACCGTGTTAAAGCGACCATTATAAGGTTTACTTTAACCCTAAAATTTCTTTTAACCCTACCTGGAGTAACTTCAACCCGAGTAAAAGTAGTGTCGCCCGATCATTCAACACTAACTAGAGTAATGTCGCCGAACGACTCACTATACAAAATCAACACTGAAGGGTCTTCTTAGGGTTAACACAATTCGATGAAGAGTAGTGTCGCCGAAGATTTTGGACTTGCACCTACTTGCAGTACTAAGAACTAAGAAAAGACTAAATTATCACTACATAATGATATATATATGTATTTAAATAAGAAATCAAGTGTATTGCAGCGCTAACAAATGATGTCGATCTTTGATTATACTTTAAAAAAATCATAACTTACTTATATGACACGTGAACATTTTTAAACGGGATTGTACTATATTATATAACATAATATATTCTAACGACACTATGAATCTTGTAAACAACTTGTAACAAGTCCATACCAACTGCTACCATGTATACTCAAATTATTAATAATTATTTATTGTGCCAAAAATATTGGTTACAATGAAAGTTGTACGCTTTAACAAAATGAATATTGATTTTTTGGCTCATGTCATTCCTTTTAAATTTTGTTAATACCTACAAAGTTCTGTATTCATAAAAACAAACAATTATAACGACTAGCAATAAAATAGAAAGAAAAGCAATTTAAATTTGGTAGAAATGCTCTAAATGCTATAACTTGGCATTGAATGGGTGAAGTTAAAAAAATGGTGTTCTTTTTTGGTTATGATTAAGACATGTGTACTCTCTTATTTATCATGCCGTCATGTCCCTTAATCAGTTACAACTTGAATCACTAACTAACCACTTTCTAGACTATGCGAGTACAGTTAGATGTAGTCACAAAATGAAATATTGATATACGAGAATAAGTCACCACCTCAATCCACTTAAATGAAAGCCTGGGCTATAAATGCTGGTTTCCAAAACACCAAGCAAAAATATGTCCATCAAACAACTTATTTTTTAAATTGTAGATAAATCATATTCTAAATTGATATCTACAAGGGTCAAAATGTAAAAAGGAAACTTTGTAGCCCGTGATATGCGTTCACGCATTATCACGCGTTATCACATCATGATAATAACGCATTCACGTGGATTTGATGGAAAAGCATAGCCACGTTCATTTAGCACGTGGTTAAATGAATTTTAAACAAACGGACATAAATTTTACATTTTAAAGATAAGATGAGGATCAATGGAGTTTATTATATATAAAAGAATACAATTCCCCCCACAGAAATTGATATTTTTTGTAGCAAAGCGCTTTCAACTTAACAAGAAGCCATCGTCATTCCTAGAGACAGTTATTTCCTATTTTCCAATTATTATACTTTTCCTCATCCTACTCCGTATGTATATAGGAAAAGTTCTGTGTTTGCACCTAAATTTCGAAACTGAGGTTTCATAGGAATTATCCGTTTTGGCTGTTTTTAAGGCCTCCTGAATGGTTCTTTGAATGTTGACTGTCTGTATGTGCGTATGTGTGTGTGTGTTATCATCGTAGCTCTTAGTGTGTTTATGCTAAAGAGCTGAACACACAGCTCTGCCCACATTGCTGGGGTGAATTTGCTTATTACAACCTCTAAGAAGGCCCCGTTGGGAGTGAGCATAAATATCACTTAAATGAAAATATCTCCGGTTTTAAGAAAATTATCAAAATTTGAAGAAGGTTAAGTTAAAACTCTATGATTACAGTATTTGTTAACCAATTATAATGCTTAATTCACTCGCATTGACAAGCCGTTTGCTTTGTTTAGACATGGCTATATGTGTTAATGCTGCATGGCAGGGCATACTATAGTTATTTTAAGTTAGCATAATGAGCGTTGAGAAATTTTGAACAATATTTTAGTCCCCAAACACAATTATATGTAAATGCTAACTTTTCAAAATTGATTCCCTTGGTTTTTTAATTGGGGGGGGGGGGGCTTGAGTATAAACATTTACACACACACTCACAAATAGGCACTGCATTTTTTGTTTCAGTGTGTGCGTGTTTTCATTCCCACTCACAGCGCAATGTGTGTGCGAGTGATTTTTATGTTTCATCATAAAGTTGGTTGGAAATTTGGATATTTTTATAAGGACCCCTTGGCTATTCCACTGACTTAATTGCATTATAGTTGCATAAACTTGCAAGAACGTCAGCAAGTCTACGCAGTAGTCATGCAACAAATGAACATTTGTTCATTTGTTTCATAAAACCTCCACATGTTTACTTGTTGCAAACCACCCTCTACACGCTTGCACGAGTCAAACATATTTCATATAATGTATAGAAAAGAAATAAGTATATCACATAACAGAATAAAAGCCTTTATTCTGAAGTTCTAAAATTTTATAGCATCATGTATAGTTAACAGTTAATTTGTTTAAAAAGCCATAACGTGTTCACTTGTTTGGGTATCATACCTGATGGGTTAAGGGACCTCACCTCTATATCTATATCTGTAATCCTCATATACAAATTTTTAAAGATAGACAAGCAAAACCCCTTAGAGCTATAATCTGGGATATTTGTATTTTAGGGGATTCTTTTAATCCAACCGTTTTTTTCTATAAGTTATAAATCCGGGAAGTTAACCTTTCCAGGATTTATTCTTACAGTTATGTTGTAAGAAGATTTAAATTTTTCTGCTTCCCTCCCACGAATTGTACTTATGTTTAGGTCAAGAGCCTAACGGACTTCAGGTAAAAACCCTTCAAGATCGTAACCCATACATATTAATCTTTACTTGTTTCTCTGACATTTTTCTTAGGGTTAATGACAATTTTTTATTTATTATTCAAAACAGGAAAATAAAAATCTATCCATTACAAATAAATGATGATACATATATAATTGAAGCATAAACGGCTTTCCACCAGGTCACTGCAGCAAGACTCAAGAAGAAGAAATAATATTTAGCTCTCCGGTACTGAGGATGACCTGTTTGAGGTTGAAAGCCGGTAATGCATTAATTGTATGAATCATCTTTTATTTATGGTGGATAGACTTTTCTTTTCCTGCTTATAATATGAAATCCACTTGCGCTTCTGTTTCATTTATTTATTATTTATTATTTATATTTATTATTTATTTATTTATATTATTATTTATCCCAGAGAACTATATTTGCCTTATTATATACTGATAACTTGACCTATAATATATTTCTTTAATCGTGAGCTCTCATATATATCTATAGACATAATACATGAATTTAACTCAAACGAGAATTCACGACTTAAAAAAAATATTATACAAGTAATAGCATCCTATAAAATCATGACGGTGTCAACATTCGGCCACATTAATATAATAAGGGTTGAATAAACTTTAATAGGTTTAAATAGACAAAAATATATATCCTTCGGCCACATTAATATAACAAGGGTTGAATATAACTTTAATAGACTT
>JACMZG010001922.1:3120-32697 GCA_018340805.1 Microvelia longipes
GTTTCCAAGGATAGGGTAGGTAGGAAAGGTCATAAGGTATTCTGCATTTGTTTACAAAACATGCAAACTATTCTCTACTTCCAACTCATTTAAAATATTTTTTTTTTTCACTCAGATTCGTTTTTAGCTCCATCGAAAACATAAAGATCAGCTATAAAATTCCAAGTGCCTGAAGTTATGCAAAGAATGCATAATAAAAGAATCTAATGTTGACTAAAAGGTGATGACTGTTTACGCCACATTAAATTAATGTAGGTTAATCAGATATTATCAGTTTGTGTTCATTTAAATCTTTAATTTTAGTTAGAGGTATAGGACAAAGGTTCAATTTAATATATCACAGTATCTGGCCCCCGCCGCCAGATACTAGTTAGTTAGCGTCCTGCACTCCCTTGAGGCAAGACCGTGCGCCCTTCGCACAATACATTTACCTACATATTACGCAAACCTTTTGCGTAATTTTAAAAATATATTCTAAATAGTGTCAGTCTTTTGCCCTTGCTAAGTCTGTCATTTAAAATGATTAATTTAAGTAAAGTTAGTAGTTTAAAGTGATATAAATTGAACATTTGTTTAAAGTAATCAGTCATAGTTTACTGTCAAAGTGAATAGTTTAAGTTTACTGTCAGTCAATAAGTATTTGGATTACGTAATATTACTAAATTATTAAATTTAGTAACGTACTTTACCTCTGGAAGTTGTATGTATATTTTGAGTCTCTTAATTATGGAATTATTATTGAACATATACAATTCTATGGACTTTACTTTATATTGAGTTTAAAATTACCTATGGATGAGATTAATATGGATTATTTTATCATGGATTATTCGATGTCTATAAATTAATGGATAAATAAGCTATTTCTGGTTGATGGAGATAAACTGGATCTATGGTTGATGTTTATGGATATCTATTAAATGACATATATAATAAATATTGGAATCATGTTTGGAACTATAAAATGGATAAATGGTTGGATAAAATGGATAATCAGCGTCTCATCTATAAAATTTGGTTTACTATATAAGTTTTCTTTATTTTCAAATGTTTTTCTTTATTATAATTAATATAAAATTGATGTTCTTTTGAGAAACGAATCAATATTCTTAAGTTGTTTTGAATATTATTTTTGTTCTGCGAAGTTTTGCTTTTATGGGTCACTGGGTTAGAACTGTCCCAAACAAATCTGAATGTTGCATCTTTACAAGACGCAACAATGTCCTTTTAGATGATGAAATTAATTTTGGCAATATAAGAATAAAAAGAAAAAGAACCGTTAGATTTTTAGGACTCTTTATAGACCAAAAACTGACTTGGAAAGACCATATACATACGATAATTTTAAAATGTGAAAAATACCTTAACATCATGAAAACGGTCAGTAATAAAGCATGGGGATGTGACCCAAAAACACTAATAACATTTTATAGAGCAACAATAAGGGCATGCATAGACTTTGCCTCACCCATTTACGGCAATGCCAGACATTACTTACTTTTAAAACTAGACCGTTTGCAATACAGAGCTTTAAGAATATGCATGGGTTATCTCAAATCTACACCAATAACAATAATACATACTGAATGCTCAGAACCTCCACTTGACATACGAAGACAATATTTAAGTGACAAACACATTATAAAATATACTCTCAACAAATCCCCTTTATTGACAACTATTGACAAATTGACCAATAAAAATAAATAATAATCATCGATATTGGCGACATAAATCTCCCCAATACTTATAAATAGCTACCAATTCCTACAACCTTACCTCAACCAAAGTATATACCAAATAAATTACTTCCAATCCATCAAACTTCTTTTGAACACATCCACCAAACAATTTCTATAAACATACCAAAACTTTCTTATCCTTACAACAACGTAACTTTCAAGATCAACTATACAACCTACATCCACAAACCACTTACGTAATTTTCACTGACGGATCAAAACAACAAGATAAAACTGGTTACTCATATTACGATTTACAACTGAAAATTGGTCAAAGTTTTTCATGCCCGCAGTACACTAACATATTCACATTAGAAAGCTTAGCAATCTTACAAACACTCACATACATAAAATCATTACAAAATAATCAAAACAAATACACTATTGCTTGCGACAATCAAGGTATCCTTAAAAAAACTATCCAACATAACACTATCTAACAAAATAGATCACATATGCATGCATATCCTGCAAGAAATAAGCGAATTAACAAGAATGAAGAAGGAAATTGATTTTATATGGGTGAAAGCACATTCAGGAATTCAAGGAAACGAAGAAGCTGATCATCTTGCGAAAAATCCAGCAACACCATCAGAATATAAATTACCAGCAAGAGATATAATATCAATATCAAAAAAGAAAATGTTAGAAGACTTCAATATCAAACTCCACGAAGAACCTGAAAAAGGTAAAACTTTCAAAGAAATCATCAAGAAAGTTCCTGCCAAACCATGGTTCTGGAAATCAAGATTAACAAGAGGAGATATCGTGAAAATTAACCGATTAAGAAGTCAACATGCGAGATGCATACAATACCATTACAAGATAGGATTAAGCGACTCCCCAGTATGCCACACCTGCCCCACAATAGACGAGACCGTAGAACATATTCTACTAGACTGTCCCAAATACAAGACAGAACGATCAAAATATATCAGAAAGTCAAAATTCAAGACATCCAAGACAAGACTGAAAAAATCAAGACTCTACTCTTCTCAAAATTAAAAAATATAAAAATACACTTCAATTCGTAAATAAAATAAACTATTCCCCTTAGCCTCAAAAAATCTAGAAAACGAACCCTAACAACTAAACCCCAAACGTAAAAAAAAAAAAAATAAAAATATAAAATAATATAACCTTTACACCCAGGACCCGCGTGTCCGATCAACCTAATTGAGGTTTTCTGTGGTTTCCCTCAATTTTACAGGCAAATGCCAGGTTGATTCATCAAAAGTCAGTCCACAGACTGCATAGGAAACCCTCTTTGACACTCCTGCAAAATCCCTTTACAATACAAACCTATTCAAAACACCATCAAAAATATCATTTTTGCAAATCCTCCAAAAAAAAAAAAAAAAAAAAAAAAAAAATCAAAATACCCAAACCCAAAAATTGGAAATTATCCTTAACCCAAACAAACCCCCTCACACCCCAAAAAATAACCAAATTTAATACCAAAATTAATAAATAAAATAAAAATAAAGAGGCACAAATCACCCCAAACCAATAAATAAAATATGGCTCCGGTTAACACAAATAAATATTGTATACTTTTGCCAATAAAGAACTTGTTTAAAAAAAAAAAAAATTATACTTTTGTCATGAAATTGAAATTAATTTTGGTTTTTTATCTTCATCCTATATACAGTCCTCTAGTTTTAAGTCAGAATTTAAGTTGTATCAGCGCATACCAAGCACGGAGCTATTTATGGTGCAAACAAGTTACCTGCACTGTTCTGCAAAATGCATACAATTTTTGGTACGCCTTCGACCGGATTTTTTACCCAATTTTTACTAAATTTTGTGCCCAAAATTAATTTCAAAAATTCATGATATATGAGTTGGATTTGTTGAAATATTTAACTCATATTTTTTGTCTAAGAATTTTATTTCAAAACTTCAGAACAAAGCCATTAATGTATCGTAACTTTTATAACCTGTATGAATTTTTTGGTCATTTTAATAAATTGACGCCATAATATTAACAAGAAATTTATAGTTATTTTAATATCGAGTTTATGATATATGTTAATAAGTAATTCTCTTTTGAAGATAACTAATTTTTTATTTAAATATATTTATACTAAAGAAAGTAAAACTAAATTTTATTTTATTTATGGTCATCATAAATCGATATTTTTGCAAAGTATTTTTTATCATTTATACCTAAAATATTTTCTTGCCACAAATTCTTCATTAAGGTATATATTGTTAAAAGTAATTTTATTTTTTTATTAAAGTATTCACTGATTTTCTTGTTAATTTTATTACAATTGATGACAATTTTTTGGATTCTTTTTTCATTAATTCTAAGAAACTTCATAACAATAGCATTTCTATGCATAGCGGAAGGGTCTAACATAGATTTCCGCTCCTTTTATATTTTTTGATAAGATGTGGGTTTTCTTTAAAAACTTTCTTACCCAAAGATTTGCCTTTTAATCCTATAATAAGTATTGGTGTTTTATAGAACAACCTCTCTGAAGTTATTTAGAAATTATTTACTTTAAGGACCCCTTGTCCGTGTTATATTTATATAAGAAAATTGTCTACCTTTGTTTGCCCCCTTGGGTACGAAGTCAAAACTTAATTTATTATTTAAATACTAGTTTTTATTATGGCTGACGACGTTACCAATCTTAAGCTTCGTACGGAAGAAGCAGATAACTTAGCTAAAGATTCAGGATACTTTTGACCTCGGTTTAACAGTGAAATCGGACCCTACGAATAGAAGTGTATTTAGGGCCAGATTATCCCGAATCGACGGTGTTTATGATAGATTTTGTAATAGTGTGGCTGAAGCGAAACGGTTATCCTTAATGTTACAAAAAGATCCTGAATACCAAGCCCTTATAAATAAAAATAATTTAACCCGAACTTTGTATTATAAAACCATCGCGTTAGATGAGTCTATGTTGCCTCGACCTCAGCATAATACTTCTTTTTTGTCCTCTACTTTAGAAGACGCGTTCACGTTTGGGTTGCCACCTTTGGACATACCTAAATTTAAAGGCGAATTTTCCAAATGGCCTACTTTCGAGGATCATTTTACATCATTAATACACGATACGGCCTTCCCGATGTTAAAAAATTTCACTACTTAAAAAATTTAGAAAAAAAGAAAAAATAGCTTCGATTCCCGTTACTGAACATAATTATGCGCAAGCCTGGGAAGCCATAAAGAAAAAATATTCTAACCCTAGACTACAAGCCACTCAATATTTAACAAAAATATTTTCTTTCAAACCTCAATCTAATAAATATAATTTAGATCAATTAGAAAAGTTTACCAGCGAGGTTATGGAAAGTATTACGGCTTTTAGAAAATTAAAAATTACCGACGAAGGCGGATTTATTTTAATGACGTTTGTGTTGAGACTTCTCGATAAACACACTAGAGATAAATTTGAATCTAAACAGGTAGGTAAGGAAACATTACCTGATATTTCAGCTTTAGAGACCTTCTTACACGAGCAATACGCTCTATTACAGACTGAGTCTCTATCAGCTCTTATAGACGATACTCGTAATAATAAACCTGTGCATAAGACTTCAGGTTCTCAAAATAAAAATATTATTCTATCTACAGGTTCGCCCAACACAGATGACCCTTGTCCTCTGTGTAAATGTATACATAGATTATATAGATGTTCAAAGTTTCTCGAGATGTCTCCTAAACAACGTCTAGATCTAGTACAATCTTCGAATCACTGTGTAAGCTGTCTTTCACCTCGGCACACTCTCAGAGACTGCAGATCACGATGTTTGCACCAAATGTCAGAAAAAACATAATTCTCTCTTACATATATCTAATTTCGAAAATAATAAAAAGAAAATTCGACAAGACCGAGAAGCAATGGTCAACTTGCTTCTAACCCTAGAACGCAAGTAAGCCCCCCTAGTCTACAAAATAATGTATCGCAAATAAATAAGCCATCTCAAACTCAAGCTACTATGCAGGAAGGCATTATTGCTTGTAGTTCGAGTTCAACATCAGGAAGAAAATCGGTATTGTTGGGAACAGTCGTTCTTAATATAAAAGATCAGTTTGGGAATTACCATAACGTAAGAACTCTGATAGATAGTGCCGCTCAAAGGTCACTAATAAATCATCATGTGCTAAACAACTAGGTCTTACCTTTAAACGAAATAACCAAAAACTTTGTGGTATTTCTAACTTACCTTTACCTGGATGTAAACATCAGGTTGAGTGTACTCTGACCCCTAGGCATAGTTCACAGCCTGCTCTCCACACATCTGCCATTGTTATTGACAAAATACCTTATGATCCTCCAAGTTCTAACGTACTTGAAAATATAAAACAGGTTTTGGGTGACCAACCTCTTGCTGACCCAGAGTTTTGGAAGGAAGGAGAAATCGAATTTTTATTAGGTGCTGACCTATTTACAGAGATATTCAATGGAGAGACCCTGAGAACTCCAGAAGGATATCCAAATGGTCTTCAAACAATATTTGGCATCGTTTTAATGGGTAGTACAGAGATGACTACTAACCAAAAGCCCTATGCTTCGACGTTTGTTGTATCAACAACGACTTTAGATGATTTATTACAGAAATTTTGGGAAGTCGAAGAGTGTTCACCTGAACTTCCTCCTAATCCTGACGATGCTAAGTGTGAGTCCCACTTCATTTCTACTCATTCCCGTGACGAGTCAGGACGATACATCGTTAGACTCCCCTTTAAAAATCCTGAAGACCTTTCATTAGGTGATTCACGAGCCCTAGCCGTGAATAGATTTAAACAGCTTGAGTATAAATTAAATAAAAACTTACCTTTGAAAGCAGGTTACTCCGAAGTACTACAAGATTATTTAGCTCAAAACTATATTTCTCAGTCAGATGAAATAGGAGCATTATTTGCCACATCACTGCATAGTCAAAGAACGTTCATCGACCCAAGTCAGAATAGTGTTCGATGCTTCTATGCCCACTTCAAACGGGTCTCTGAATAGCAAACTATATGCTGGGCCCAAACTACAACCCGACATCAGAAATATAATTTTAAACTTTAGAAAATACGCCATCGTATTTACAACAGACATTAGTCAAATGTTTCTTCAAATTATAGTTCATCCTGAAGATAGGAAGTACTTACACTTTTTGTATAGATTTGATACCACCGAAACGGTAGTTGACTTCGTTTTTAATAGAGTAATATTCGGTATGACGCCTTCGCCATATCTCGCTTTAAGAGTTATTAAACAATTAGTACTTGACGAAGGTGCTTCATTCCCTGAGGCCTCTATTGTATTACTAGAAGAAGTATATACTGATGATATTTTAAGTGGGAGAAATAATATTACCGATACTTTAACTCTAATAGACCAACTGATTGCTCTGTTACGTAAAGGAGGGTTTTCTCTAAAAAAATGGTCTAGTAATAACCAAGAAATTCTTAATTATTTAGGATCTGAATATGTTCAAGATGAACCTTTTTCTTTTTCTAATCTTTCTGATCAGTATATAAAAATTCTAGGAATGCAATGGGACCCTGTGAATGATATTTTTTCTTATAAGATCAACCCACCTGAGTTGATACTTACCAAACGAGCAATTTTGTCTACAATTGCCCGAATTTACGACCCCTGTGGTCTATTGGCTCCAGTCGTCTTCAAGGCTAAGTGCATACTGCAAAAACTGTGGTCTTTAAATTTGGATTGGGATACTACCTTACCAGCAACTGTAGCGGAAGAATGGACAGAGTACTATAATCAACTACCTCTTTTGTCATCAATTAAAATTCATCGCTACGTTTTAACTCCGGACAACCCTGATTGTACCGTCATAGGATTTGCGGACGCATCTTCTCTTGGATTTGCGGCAGCAGTATACCTAAGAACAGTCGATGATTGCGGCGATATTAAAATAGAATTGCTGCTAAAACTAAATTAGCACCTCTCAAGACCATCTCGATTCCTCGACTTGAGCTTGGAGCCGCTTTGCTACTTACCAGAACACTGAATGCGCTTCAACCTTTTTTGTCGACTTTACCTATTAATAAAACTTATATGTTATCAGATTCGACAGTAGTGTTGGGATGGCTACGGTTATCACCTCACACCTTAAAAATTTTCGTAGCTAATAGAATCACCGAGATTCTTCAAAGAACTTCCATCGATGATTGGTTTCACGTGTCAACTTATGATAACGCCGCGGATCCTCCATCTCGAGGACTGCTACCTGCAGCCTTGATTGACCATCCATTGTGGTGGCATGGTCCCCACTGGCTCAAAGAGGCTCCGAGTGAATGGCCTATCAAACAACAGTTCAATAATGCTGATCTGCCTGAAATGAAACCGATGAATGTGCTTCTATCAACACCTAAAGCCGACTCTTATCTAATTGAGGTAATAGAACGTTACTCTAAACTTCAAAAATTACTTCGAGTTATCGCGTACATGCTTAGGCTTGTTAACACATGTTCTAAGCAAGCAACTCTTCAAGATAAAAAGAGTAAGCTTATTTGGATACATGAACTGCAACAGGCAAACTTTGCTTGTATCAAAGCGGTTCAGCGATATTATTTTGCTGAAGAAATTCAGTTGATAGAAAACAATCTAGCATCGCATAAGTTGCAGTCTTTATCTCCGTTTATCGACTCCCTGGGGATTCTCAGGGTGGGCGGTCGGCTCACTAACAGCCCTTTAAAATTTGAAACGCGACATCCAATCATTCTCCCAACGAAGTCTCACTTTACTAACTTAGTGATAGATTACTATCATATATCGTATTTACATGCGGGTCCTCAACTACTTCACTCCCTTTTACAAAGAACCTATTGGATAGTAGCTGGAAGGAGAGTTGTACGGTCGCGCATTCATCAATGTTTGAAATGCCATCGTCTTCGAGTTTCAAACATCACTCCATACATGAGTTCACTTCCTCCATCAAGATTTGAGCAGGGTCAACCCTTTATCAACGTGGGCATCGACTTCGCGGGCCCATTTCTCATCAAAGATTCTAATAGACGCAAAGCAGTTATTACAAAGAGCTATGTTTGTGTGTTCATTTGTATGAGCACCAAAGCCTGTCATCTTGAATTAGTATCGGATATGACAACCGACGCTTTTCTCGCGTGTCTTGACCGCTTTATTGCTCGACGAGGCTGCCCTTCATCTATATTTTCCGACAACGGATCAAACTTCATCGGCGCCAAACGCGTTTTAAAAGAATTATTCGATCTTTTTAACTCTACTGAGACACAGGATCAAATAAGGTCACATTTGACTCCTAAAATGATTAAATGGACTTTCAGTCCTCCATTTGCTCCCCATTTTGGAGGCATTTGGGAGGCTGGAGTGAAATCTTTTAAATCTCACTTAGTTCGAGTATTAGATGAACGACCACTTACCTTCGAAGAATTGCAAACAATAATAGTACGTATTGAGGCAGTCTTGAACTCCAGACCGCTTTATCCTCGTTCTTCCGCGCCAAAGAATACGACGTCCTCACTCCAGGACATTTCATCGTTGGATCAGCTTTAGTCTCCCGCCTGAAATCGACTTAACCGACACTAAAACTAATCGTTTGTCTAGGTGGCAACTATTGCAACAAAGTGTCCAACACATATGGAATAGGTGGCGTTTAGAATACTTAAATAGTTTGCAACAACGCGTAAAATGGAAAACTCAAGTCCCTAATTTAAAACCTAATACACTTGTGTTGATTAAAGAACCGAATACTCCTCCCTTAAGCTGGCCTACCGGACGCGTTTTAGAAACCTTCCCAGGTAAAGACGGGCATGTCCGCGTAGTCAAACTTAAAACTCTTAAAGGTGAGTATATTCGGAGCGTTAGTCAGTTAGCTCCTCTACTTCCCTTATCAGATGAGTAGTAGCGACTGCATAGCAATGATATTTTATGAAGTTACTTTCTTTTGTTTTTTTTTTTAATCATTGAGAATTTACTGATATATTTTTTTTTTAAATTTAGTTTTAAAGTATAGGTTTTCATTTAAAATTTTTGATCTAAATTTTGGTGGGCGGTGTGTTTACGCCACATTAAAATTAATGTAGGTTAATCAGATATTATCAGTTTGTGTTCATTTAAATCTTTAATTTTAGTTGAGGTATAGGACAAAGGTTCAATTTAATATATCACAGTATCTGGCCCCCGCCGCCAGATACTAGTTAGTTAGCGTCCTGCACTCCCTTGAGGCAAGACCGTGCGCCTTCGCACAATACATTTACCTACATAATTACGCAAACCTTTTGCGTAATTTTAAAATATATTCTAAATAGTGTCAGTCTTTTGCCCTTGCTAAGTCTGTCATTTTAAAATGATTAATTTAAGTAAAGTTAGTAGTTTAAAGTGATATAAATTGAACATTTGTTTAAAGTAATCAGTCATAGTTTACTGTCAAAGTGAATAGTTTAAGTTTACTGTCAGTCAATAAGTATTTGGATTACGTAATATTACTAAATTATTAAATTTAGTAACGTACTTTACCTCTGGAAGTTGTATGTATATTTTGAGTCTCTTAATTATGGAATTATTATTGAACATATATAATTCTATGGACTTTACTTTATATTGAGTTTAAAATTACCTATGGATGAGATTAATATGGATTATTTTATCATGGATTATTCGATGTCTATAAATTAATGGATAAATAAGCTATTTCTGGTTGATGGAGATAAAACTGGATCTATGGTTGATGTTTATGGATATCTATTAAATGACATATATAATAAAATATTGGATAATCATGTTTGGAACTATAAAATGGATAAATGGTTGGATAAAATGGATAATCAGCGTCTCATCTATAAAATTTGGTTTACTATATAAGTTTTCTTTATTTTCAAATGTTTTTCTTTATTATAATTAATATAAAATTGATGTTCTTTTGAGAAACGAATCAATACGAATTTAAGAGTTGTTCTGAACTAATCTTAGCTCGTTCCATCGCAGTAGCAATTTCAATAGTTTTTTCTAATGGTAAATAATCTTCTTCAAACAGTCGATCTAACATTGCTTTGGAACGCAAACCTCACACAGCACGACAGATAATATATTTTCAGGATAGTAGCAAAAAGACGCCAGTTTTCTTAGTTCTGACATATACAGATAAACTCATCCCTTCTCGTTGCTTCCGATTAAATAAGGCATATCGACTTAAATCATGAGAGGTCGGGGATGTAAATGGTTAATTAAAACTTCCTTAGTTCATCAAAAGTTTTATCTATGTAGGACTCCGGATAGAGAAAACTTTTGAGTAGCGTAAATTTATCTGGACTTAATGTAGATACTAATTAGGCTCGTAGGAACATTTTGAACATCTAAGTAAGCCGTTAAACGCTCTAAATACTTTTCAAATGTCTCCAAAGTATCATCAATGTTTTCAAAACCTAACCCGGACACCTCTCTACCTGTACGAGATCTTAAAGTTTCAGAGCTATCTATCTGTCTCTCGGAACTATTTGCATTTTGTATTAAGCAAGTCACAGCAGCTTGGAGACTTCTATTTTGCTCCAAGACAGCTTTTAAAAGCTCGTTTGTTGACGAATCAGACGTTTCTGAATAATCATTCTGTTTAGTTTTCACCATTTTGAAGTCAGTATTATTAATACGTATTAATACTTACTTAATTGGATTCGTCTATATTCTTCTGCAAATAGATCCTGTCCGCAGCGCCACTGTTATGTTTTAACAATAAAAAATAACCAAACATAATGTTTAAAACTAAAATAGTTTGAATAAAACGAATAATACATTTAAAATTCATTGAAGTCTAATTATATTCTGACACAAAACATTTAAACATAACAAAACATAAACTATAAAAGAAAATAGAATATGAAAATAAATAAACATGACAGTTTTTGGTATGATTTACTACACCTTTTCCAATTTTATTTGAGAAACCGTTATGTTTATTTGAAAAACATATCAATTGTATTTGAGTTTAGAAAAATATATTTTAGAAAACATCAATTGAATTTGAGAACAGTCAGTTGTATTTGAGTAGGCATTAAATGAATTTGAGAGCAGTGAATTCTATTTAAGAATTTATTAAATGTTTTTGAGAACTTGTGATTTGATAATGAGAAACTCAAAATTGGCCGAATTTTGAGTTTCTCATTACTATTTTTTCTTAAATACAATTATACCTTGTTATGTGAGAGTTGAGCAATGAAACATATACAGGGTGGAACAACTCACTTTAACCAACATTAAATCCTTAATCCTTAAATTATGGGGAAAACATGGTCCTAGACCTTCGAAAATGGTCTCTACTCCTAGTAAATCAACTCCTAGGAGTTCAAATTATCAATATTTTTTTTGAGCTAGGAATGCACTACATAGGGCATAGGACGTGATTCTCAAATTTAAATCACCCTTTCTGAAATGAAATTAAACAATTCTCAATTTTATATAATGCTTTCTCAAATAAAATTGACTATTCTTAACTACATTTGTTGTTTTATCAAATTCAACAGACTAATCTAATTTACATTTGATATTTTCTCAAATACAAGTCATTATTCTCAAATACAATTAATATCTTCTCAAATAAATGTGGAAAAGGTGTAGTTTTTGTTGATAGTTGTTTGTTTTGATATATTTTCTTACTCTTTATCACTTAAGATGCTTGCCTTCTCCAGGCGAAAAGTCTGTTGTTATTTTTTATGTAAATTAAACAAAATTATTAAAAGGACTGAAGTCTTCATTAATCACCTAGAATTTAATTCCTTACTGTCCAGTAATAAATTTGTTAATTAATTTTTGCTCTGCGTTGCCAAGTCAGAAATTTATCTTTCTTTTAAATTTTGTAAGGCTTTTGTTTGAATATGTTGCGGATTTTAAATAAAAATTTACATCTCCCAAGATTTACGAAAACAGCGAAAGAATAGACTTGGCTAAAACTATGATATCATAACTTTTTACGCAAGACTTGGCTTCTTTTTTGTGTTTTTGTTGGGATACGTTTTTAAAAATCGGTTAAAAATCAAGCAATAATCTAATTGTCCTGAGATTTGGCACAAATGTATCTTTTTACGTAACAAATTACGTTTAAATACGGCACTAAGTTTCGATTTAATACGGCAAGCATACTGTCGGATTTTGGTTATAAAGGTTAAGTTGCTACGAGCGAGGTTAGTGCCTGGATAGGTGATCACAAGGAATAATACGGGCCTTCGGCCTGTAACCGGAGGTGGCCCGGGAGCAGCCTCCCTGTGGCCACAATTTTGTTGTTATGTATTATTTGTTGTTTTATTATTATTTCTTGTTACATGACATTTTATCATGTAGTTAACTACTTTTCTTCGCCTCGCTACTTTATTGTTATAATTGCAATGTATCTAGAAAATGTTCATCGCCTTGCCTCACAGGTTTGCTCCGCGAGCTATTGGGGCTTGCTTTGGCTCCGCGAGCTTGTGAGGCTCGCTATGTCTCCGACAGGGCCATATAAAGTTCTTTAACTACCATTTAGTAAAACATTTAGATAAACTAATTTGTTAACCTGAACATTGCATTAGTTACTTCCCATCATATAGTAAAGAGGATCAACATATATTTAAGTTATAACCAATCAGTAGGGTCTTGTGTGTTCAAGGATTAGGGTAGGTAGGAAAGGTCATAAGGTATTCTGCATTTGTTTACAACATGCAACTATTCTCTACTTCCAACTCATTTAAAATATTTTTTTTTTTCACTCAGATTCGTTTTTAGCTCCATCGAAAACATAAAGATCAGCTATAAAATTCCAAGTGCCTGAAGTTATGCAAAAGAATGCATAATAAAAGAAATCTAATGTTGACTAAAAGGTGATGACTGTTTACGCCACATTAAAATTAATGTAGGTTAATCAGATATTATCAGTTTGTGTTCATTTAAATCTTTAATTTTAGTTGAGGTATAGGACAAAGGTTCAATTTAATATATCACAGTATCTGGCCCCGCCGCCAGATACTAGTTAGTTAGCGTCCTGCACTCCCTTGAGGCAAGACCGTGCGCCTTCGCACAATACATTTACCTACATAATTACGCAAACCTTTTGCGTAATTTTAAAATATATTCTAAATAGTGTCAGTCTTTTGCCCTTGCTAAGTCTGTCATTTAAAATGATTAATTTAAGTAAAGTTAGTAGTTTAAAGTGATATAAATTGAACATTTGTTTAAAGTAATCAGTCATAGTTTACTGTCAAAGTGAATAGTTTAAGTTTACTGTCAGTCAATAAGTATTTGGATTACGTAATATTACTAAATTATTAAATTTAGTAACGTACTTTACCTCTGGAAGTTGTATGTATATTTTGAGTCTCTTAATTATGGAATTATTATTGAACATATACAATTCTATGGACTTTACTTTATATTGAGTTTAAAATTACCTATGGATGAGATTAATATGGATTATTTTATCATGGATTATTCGATGTCTATAAATTAATGGATAAATAAGCTATTTCTGGTTGATGGAGATAAAACTGGATCTATGGTTGATGTTTATGGATATCTATTAAATGACATATATAATAAATATTGGATAATCATGTTTGGAACTATAAAATGGATAAATGGTTGGATAAAATGGATAATCAGCGTCTCATCTATAAAATTTGGTTTACTATATAAGTTTTCTTTATTTTCAAATGTTTTTCTTTATTATAATTAATATAAAATTGATGTTCTTTTGAGAAACGAATCAATATTCTTAAGTTGTTTTGATATTATTTTGTTCTGCGAAGTTTTGCTTTTATTATACTTTTGTCATGAAATTGAAATTAATTTTGGTTTTTTATCTTCATCCTATATACAGTCCTCTAGTTTTAAGTCAGAATTTAAGTTGTATCAGCGCATACCAAGCACGGAGCTATTTATGGTGCAAACAAGTTACCTGCACTGTTCTGCAAAATGCATACAATGACGTCGTAATTAAGGTGTTCGTCAGTTGCGCCACTTAAAATAGTCCGACTAATCCGAAACCAGTCCCAATCGCTTTAAAATCCAAGGTCCGTGCGCCTTGCAGGCCTGATTACCTCGCCGTGGTTCCATGGGAGACATTCCTGACCAATTTGCCTGGGACTGTAGGCCAGTGAGGGCGGATCAAGAGGGGGTGGTGTTTATTCTATGATAGAACCCCTCACTCAAGCTCTACCGAACCTATATAATCTATATATATATATAATATATATATATATATATATATATTATATATATATATATATATATATATATATATATATATATATATAATATATATATATATATATATATATATACACACATATATATATATATAGATATATATATATTATATATATATATATATTATATTATATATATATATATATATATATATATATATATATATATATTATGTATATATGTATATACACGCTGTTAACTGAATTCAGCCGTGTTTCATACTTATAATAATTAATACTTAATAATCATCATAAAACAACAAATTATTTAAAATAACCGCAAATACACTCAGGACAGCTCTAAGGGAGCTAAAGCCGCTGTTTTTATTTTTGTTTGTTAGTCATGCCCAAGTTTAAAACACCCTGGACAGCTCTGAGGCAGCTAAAGCCGCTGTTTTTATTTTTGTTTGTTAGTCATGCCCTAGTTTAAAACACCCGGGACAGCTCTGAGGGAGCTGAAGCCGCTGTTTTTATTTTTGTTTGTTAGTCATGCCCAAGTTTAAAACACCCGGGACAGCTCTGAGGGAGCTGAAGCCGCTGTTTTTATTTTTGTTTGTTAGTCATGCCCAAGTTTAAAACACCCGGGACAGCTCTGAGGGAGCTGAAGCCGCTGTTTTTATCTTTGTTTGTTAGTCATGCCCAAGTTTAAAACGTTTTCTTTTCTTTTTTACGGCGTAGTTAATAAGGTTATGAGCGCCCTATCATGACGTCATTTTATCGACGTTCATTCACTACAAGGAATGAATGAAAAGTAATAAAATACAAAGATTGATTGGGTAGTAAAGTATGAGGAGGTGAGAACAAGACCTTGGTCACTGACCTCCAAGGCCATGCAACTAGGTCACGTCACCCTCTCAACATTCCACTTCCTAAAGAAAGTTTTTTCTTTATTTTCTCTTTTTTTCATTTACTTATCACTATTTGGGCTTGTGTCATTTTTATCACATTATTTTACTTTTCCTTACCCATTGTTTCTATGTTATTAATAATATTCCTTTGCAGTCAAGTTATATAACGGTCACTTTACAGCACAGGTTGGCCAAAAGTAATCACTCTATACCATACGCTCTATATAGTATTACTCACTTCATAGAATCCAGTTTATGCTTCATAACTTCAGCAGCAGCATTACTACTTTTTACACCGTAATAAAGCATTACTACATTTTACTCCGTAATAAAGCATTACTACTTTATACTCTGTAATAAAGCATTACTACTTTTTACACCGTAATAAAGCATTACTACTTTTTACACCGTAATAAAGCATTACTACATTTTACTCCGTAATAAAGCATTACTACTTTTTACACCGTAATAAAGCATTACTACATTTTACTCCGTAATAAAGCATTACTACTTTTTACACCGTAATAAAAAGCGTAATAAAGCATACTACTTTATACTCTGTAATAAAGCATTACTACTTTTTACACCGTAATAAAGCATTACTACATTTTACACCGTAATAAAGCATTACTACTTACCGTAATAAAGCATTACTACTTATACTCTGTAATAAAGCATTACTACTTTACGTCCTCACCATTTTACGCTCGTGTCATATTACCAAAGCCTTCGACGTGGTTAACCACTCAGTACTGTTATCTTTAACTTAAAGTATAAATCTTTAGACGAGATACCTAACCTAAAATATTCTTATTTGTGAATTTTTCAACATAACTAGCAGCTATAAACCTTTATCTTTTGGAATACCTTAAGGCTTATCACTAGGACCTCTGCTGTTTTAGTTTTCATAACGACATTCATCTACTACCTCTATCGAAAAAACAGTTTGCTTTGCAGACACATTGACCTTAAGCATTTAGCTGAAACTGATTTGGAAATATTTTTTTAGACTGGTTCAGCTTGATAATCGAGACTTAGTACAGTCATTGAAGATGAAAATCGAGCCTTACCTCCGATTTGCTTGCCTATCAACCGATCTACTTGAAAATTTGGAATTAGGCTTATCTTACCCTTACCTTCAAAGGTGACATTGGCCCGTAGGGTGCCTTTTATTTTTAAGGGGTGAAAACCACCACTTTATCAAAAAAAATCAGATTTAGGCATTTTAACTTGTTAAAACAAAATGTGTGACAATTATTATTATTACTTAACTTGATTATTATATACTGAACCATTTTTCAACCCTTAAATGATTTTACAATCCCCACAAGAGACTTTTAAAAATAATAATACATTAAAAATAATATTAAAAATTACTTTTTTATAACTGAAAATTATTTAAATGCAGAGTGAATATTGTTTCACGTTCTCCAACATCATTATGATATGTTTTACTCCCTTTCAACCCTTAAAAAACTGTACAATTTTAAAATAATTCTGGCGCGGTGGTCCGCATGTCGGGCGAATTTCCTTTGGATGCGTGTTTCCGTGCTTTTTACATTATATAAGTTTACAACTAGTAAATAAATAATTCCGGCGCGGTGGTCCGCTGTCGGGCGAATTTCATTTAGAATGCGTGTTTCCGTGCTAAACAACCCATTTCTTGCTTATGCAAGAACCATGCCCATTGCGTGGTTCCGGTTCATGCTTTAGAACCTAAGCAGTTACTCAATTGTCAAGCATTGCTCGTAACTCATTTTGTCTGTATTTTCCAAAGGAAATGCGCTAAAACCTTTAAAGATAACTGACTAAGCTTAAAGATAAGTAACTAATCTTTAAACTAGTGCAAATAATAGTGCGTACTTCTAATTTTAGAGGCATAGTTTTGTACAACTGGATGATTATGCGCATTTCCTTTGGAAAATACAGACAAAATGAGTTACGAGCAGTGCTTGACAATTGAGTAACTGCTTAGGTTCTAAAGCATGAACCGGAACCACGCAATGGGCATGGTTCTTGCATAAGCAAGAAATGGGTTGTTTAGCACGGAAACACGCATTCTAAATGAAATTCGCCCGACAGCGGACCACCGCGCCGGAATTATTTATTTACTAGTTGTAAACTTATATAATGCAAAAAGCACGGAAACACGCATCCAAAGGACAATCGCCCGACATGCGGACCACCGCGCCAGAATTATTTTTAGTTGTAAACTTATATTAGGTAAAAAAACGATAAAAAATTATTGTCCCTACTAGGATTTAAACCCAGGTACTCTGGGTTTGAGAGCTCGCATCCAAAGAAAATTCGCCCGACATGCGGACTACCGCGCCAGAATTATTTTCTAGTTGTAAATTTATATTTAGTAAAAAAAAAACGATAAGAAATTATCGACCCTTCCAGGATGTGAACCCAGGTACCCTGAGTTTGAGTGGTCGTATTGACTCCGGACCACTGGTATTCAACTCAGAGGCCCAAAAAACATAGAAAACGACACCCCTACTCGAAATTTAATTTTCAACGACCGTAATGTTGGTTTTCTATATTTTTGTGGTTTTTTTTCGACTTTTTGGTAAGTGGTCGTATCGTCTTCGGACCGGTTTCATTCGATCAGCCCCAAAATTACATAGAAAACGACACCTTACTCGAAATTTATTTTTTATCGACCTAAATTTTGGTTTTTGGTAATTTACAATGGTTTTTTTTTCGATTTTTAGGTCACTTAGAGTGGTCGTATCGACTTCGGACCGGTTTCATTCGATTCAGCGTCTCAAAAAACATAAATATTGACCTTTTCACGGCAAAAAATATTAACTCTGAATAGTGCTGATTTTTTGAAAAATTTCGCTGACTCAGCAAACCGGGTTAATGACGTCACAAAAACCTGGTTTTCAATAGGGTTTGTGTCCTCCCGAAGTTTGATTTTTGCACCAAGTTTGGTTAAAAAATATTAATCCGTTCGAAAGATAGGGTGTTTACAAGAAAGTGTCTAGAAATACATATATATATATATATATATATATATATATATATATATATTATATATATATATATATATATATATATATATATATATATATATATATATATATATATATATATATATATATATATATATATATATATATATATATATATATATATATATTATATATATATATATATATATATATATATATATATATATATATACATATATATATATAATATATATATATATATATATTATATATATATATATATATATATATATATATATATATATATATATATATAATATATATTATATATATATATATATATATATATATATATATATATATATATATATATATATATATATATATATATAAAGTCTCGCGAAATTTTTTTTTCGTCATTAGGGACCTCTGAAACGGATTTGTGTCGTGGTCCGAGGTTCGAATTCCGCCATGACGCCTATCCCATTAGCGAATTTTTTCCCAAAGGAAATTCGCTAAAAACCAACCTCTATGTTAAAAAAAAATGAAAAATACTTTTGTATGACTAAAAATGATTTTAATATCGTTTCACATTTTCAAGAATGAGTAGCATAATGTTTAAACCTTTTCAACCCTTAAAAACAACCCCTAAGTTTAAAATAATGTTAAAAATTATTTTCATACCATTATATTGTACATAAAATATTGTCATACAATTTAATTATATAGCACGTGTAATTTTATATTCTAGTTCATAATTTAAGTTTACAACCCCCAAAAACCATCCCTAATTTGCAAAATGTATTTTTTAAAAAAAAATTTTATGCGATTACTTATATTAATCGGTTTTGAATGAAAATAATAAATTTATTATATATCATTTATTAAATGCAACATAAAAATAACTTTAATACGAGAAATCAATGGATACAACTTTACAAAAAATCAGTTCATTATTCAGGATCGGAGTCGCTGTCGTGATCTTCTTGGTCAATTGGAGGGTAATTCTCGCAGTTGTCTCCCCAGCATATATGTTTTACGTATATATATATATATTATATATAATATATATATATATATATATATATATATATATATATATATATATATATATATATATATATATAATATATACGTATAATACATACATACAATTTACGTTTATTTCACTCTGCTCCGAAATTTTTGAGCTCCGAAAATTAAATTTTACCAAATTTAAAAAAAAAGCATTTTGTTTGTTGACCATAACTCCTACAATTTTTAAGCTAGCGCAATCTACAAAAACTATTTTTGAAGGTGATCAAAAGAGCTACAAAATTTTTTATATTAACATATGGTGTAAAACCCATCGTTTTCAAATGGCAAAGGGTCAAAGGGCTAAAAATAGGTTGTCATTGTACTACCGCGTGCTCTTTGAACAGTCATATCTCCGTCAATTTTTAACTGAAAAAAATAAATAAAAAACCAAAATTTTCTTTCTTTGTTTCTTTGAAATATCAAAAAAGGCATTGTTTTGAAAAATTTGAAAAAAAAAATTCTTTAAATCGTAATTTTTTAGAAAATTAGGCATTCCAAACCGGCTAAAACCACTATGATCCCATTGATATCATCACATTAAAGTAATCTTCTGACGGGATACGATTAATTTTTAATTTGGTGGAAATGGTGCTCACTAAACTCATACATTTTTTGATTAAAATTTTTAATGTCCCTGGTTTTTATATGACAAATCACCGAATTTGCGTTCAAAAGACTTTTAACAGTGCTCATTTTAAAGGTCTTTTCAGGCACTATAAAAAACCTTTCTATAGACATATTCGTAAAATACATCTGTTGCCTGCTAAATGGCTTTGAATACTCCGATATGAGTACGGACAAAAAAAACCGGATTCTACCTCCAATATCTCGCTTACTATTGCACTTAAAGTACTTTTGCAAAAAGGATTTGTTTGTTTTTTTATCTACTACAATTTTGTTCCTTATAAAATTATCGCTAAAATGCTTAATTCTTGAGATATTGCCGAAAAATTGTTAAAAAACGCGGGAAAATTCGGAGTTTTCAATCGCTAATAACACGGAAAGTATTGCTTATATGAAAAAACTTCATACTTCATTATTTTCTTTAAATAAGTCAATTGATCGATTTCTGGTGTTATTTTGACCGAAAAAGTTTCCACCCTCGAGATGGGGTGGCAACACCCTCCAAGAAAAAAGCACCCTGTGGGTCAATGTCACCTTTCAAGTTAAGGTTGAAATAAGACTAATTCCAAATTTTCAAGTCATTCCATCGATAGGCAAGCAAATCGGAGGTATTATGCTTCATTGACTGTACTAACTATAGTACGACACACGGCTAAAATCAATTGACAGCGCGCCAAAAATCTGTGAGGGAATGAATTCTATTGGTTCAGACCGACCCCGCTTTTTCCCCCTCCACCTCACGCCAACCTCGGAATAAAAAAATACCTTTTTCTTAAATAAAATCATAAAAAGGCAATACTGGTTGTAAATATTTGTAACCTTGCGTCGCTTTTATTGTGCTCATTGATATGTTTGATTTCGTTTCATTTCATTTAATTGGTAATATGATCTGAGTGCCTATATTTGACGCTTGGACATTGACGTATTCTTCAAGCATTTCTTGCTATTTGAGTACAGCGCAGGTTCTATGCTCTGTCAACCAAAAGACAGCATTTTTTTTTAAAAAAAATGCCATGTCTTTCAATAGATGAAAGTCTTGACTTTTTTAAGTCTTGAATGCATATTGTGTCATATTATTTTTATAATATGAAACAATACGCATTCAATTATACAAATTTGACACAAAAAAGCAGTTTGTTTTGGAAAAAAGTAATTATAGCTGACAATTTATTTAAATTGTCAAACTTTTATCGAAGAACTATTATGATCCCATTGCATTACGTAATTAACAACTTTAACTCCACTTAATTCATACTTCCCGAACAAATTTAAAGCAACACTTAGTTCGAAATTTATAAGATACAACAATATTCCTTCTTAAAAAGTAAATAAATAATTTTTAAAAATAAAAAATACGATATCAAATAAAAACAAATAATAAAATTCAAAACACATAACCTGACTTTCAGTGTTGCCAGAGTAGGGAATTTTTTTGTTACATAAAAGAAGGGATTTTTTTATTAAAAAAAAGAGGGTTGAAAGCATTGAGATTTTGGCGGGCTGTCAATTGATTTTAGCCGTGTGTCGTATTATAATGTAAGTTGATAATCAACTTACATAATCAATGTGAGACAACATGTTGGATTACATTTATACCGAAGAAAACAGATGTCAAAATTGATACCCAGCAACACTCTTACCTAGAAGACCTTACCACTTGTAGCTGTTCAACTGTTAAACAAGTCAAATTAGGCAACCTTGGCCTATATATAGATAATAATCCTTAATCTTATTCCTCCTGAATTATTTAAATTGCTAGTCAATACTTTCCATGAACGAGCTAAAATATTTATTTTAAAACATCAAAAAGATGCCAATGAGCTTTTCAGAATAAAACATCTTCCTTGTTACTTAACTATCACTATATTATTATATATTATAACTATCACTATATATCACTATATATCGTGCTATTTATTTATTTATTTATAGTTAACGGCGTGAGCCAATATACAAAAATCAAGATACAAAAATTTACAAAATTAAGATAAAAAAATAAGTATAAGTATAAATTAGTAGAAAACGTCAAAATGGAAAATTTAACAAGACTATAAAATAAAAATAAAAATTGCATTCAAAAAGGAGGAAAGTAAATGGGAAAAAGAAAAAAAAAGTTATAACATCAAAGAAATAGTGATAAATGTGTGATTATGATGGTGAGAAAGATAGGAAAAATACACACAAATAATTAACGTTAAATAAAAGAATAACAAAAATAATATATATAATAAAAAATAAATTAAAGATAATAAATAATATAAAAAAGAAATATAAATATATAAATAACATAAAATAAAAATAAAAAAAAACTAAAATTCGAAAGGATTTTACTACGGAATCAAACACGAAAAAGATAGAGAACTAAAAATAAGTTAAAATGTATGATATAGCATATGCAACCAAAACAATTTAAAAGTATACTTTATAGAACTGAGAGAAGATGAGAAGTAACAAATGATTTGAATTTAGAAATGGAAACGGTAAATTTTAAGTCAGGAATAGAATTTGCTAGACGCATCATTCGAGATATAGGAGAATTGAAGAGGTAATTAGTTCGGAGAAAAGGAATGAAGAAAATTTGTTGGTTTCTAAGATTTATAGTGTAAGGTTCGTGATGAGATATTAAAGATGAAAGAATAGGACAATCAACAAGAGAATTAATTAAACGATAAAGGAAAGACAGATCAAGAGAATAGCGGCGAACAGAAGAGGAGTGAGATGAAGAAGAGATTGGATCTCAAGATAAGGGGTGTTTAGAAACAATCAAGACCTAGACGATAACAACACATCCTAAGAAAATTTTAAGTAAACAGAAGCCAACTTTTCTAGCTATTTCTTTTCTAGCTATTTCTAGCTATAACTTTTCTAGCTATTCTTTTCAGCTATATCTTGAAAATGTACCTATTAAAAAAATGTTTTAATAGGTAGGTGTGTACCTTCAAATCTTTTTATTACTGGTCATTGTTGAACATTGATATTTTACAAAGTTGGTTTTAAAAAGAACTTCAGTACTACAGATGCCATCTTAGTAATTAAACACCTAACATCTAAGGCAAAAGAATATAATTTTCCTATGGTACTTCTAACGATAGATTTTGAGAAAGCGTTCGACAACATATATCATGAATGCATAGATATAGCAATGAAGCATAGTAATATAGAATCTT
The DNA here is from genome assembly GCA_018340805.1 of Microvelia longipes. Lineage (NCBI taxonomy): Eukaryota > Metazoa > Arthropoda > Insecta > Hemiptera > Veliidae > Microvelia > Microvelia longipes. The sequence continues at coordinate 26,719 of JACMZG010001922.1, forward strand.
CGTACCGAAAAATAATAAATAAAATTAATAGTCATTCAGAAATAAATATAAAAGTGGGTAGTAAATCTTTAAACATAAAACCTAGAAGAGCAACCAGACAGGGAGATGTGCCTTCTTCAAAAATATTTGGAGCAACTCTAGAAAAAGCCTTTGATGGACTTGAGTGGAGTGAATATGGGCATCAAAGTTAACGGAGAAACACTAAACAAACTTAAATTCGCAGACGACTTAATTCTGATTGGTGAAAATATAATAGATATAGAGTGGATATTAAAACAATTAATAAAACAAGCTAGAGAAATAGGAATTAATATTAATATTAAAAACTAGAGTAATGTATAAAAACATAGAAGAGGAAAGAAAAATAAAGTTAGAGGATGAGTGCATTGAAATATAAAACAAGATTTTATATACTTTGGGTCAAATAATAGCGAAAGATCGATGGATGGAAAAAGAAATAAAGAGAAGGATAGCGATGAGTCGGAGAGCATATAGCTGTTGTTTAAGTTTGTTTAGATCTAAGAGTATAGAGATAAATATGAAAGTTAAACTTTGGAATAGCGTAGTTAAGCCGGTTATGTTATATGGATGCGAGACTTGGTGGTAAACGAGGAAGAATAATGACGACTTGAGAACTTGTGTTAGGCGAATGGAAAGGAGTATGCTCAACATAAGAATAAGAGATAAGAAAAGAAATACATGGATCAGGCAGGAGACAGGCATAGAAGATATAGGTAAGGAAGTTATAGGTCGAAAATGGAGATGGGCTGGACACATTATGCGAACTACAGATGGAAGATGGACAAAGAAAATATTAGAATGGTCACCAATCGAGTTAAAAAGAAGGAAAGGTAGGCCAAGTAGAGCGTGGGATTATGAGATGAGGCTATGTTGTGGAGGAGTGCTTCGGAAAAGGGTTGCCATGGATAGACAGGAATGGAGAAGGATGGAAAGTGTTTAGAAGGAAGTATGGTTGCATGAAGAGTAGATAATTAAAATTAACTTTAATTAACCAATATTTAATCTATTATATATTAAAACGATATTACTAATTTATTAATATGTAATCAACTAATATTCAGCATGATAATTTTGTTATTTATTAATACTTAATGTTAGTATGTGATATTTAACAATGTTTAATTAGTTTAAGAATATTAAATTAGGATATCTGGGGGCACGGCAGTGCCCCAGCCAAGTCTTGCTTTATAAGGTACAAGTTTCATATCCAAGGCTGGCACTGACGAACACCCTTTTCTGGAAGCAATTTGGAGCAATTTCTACCCCCTTATATCTTTTGACCTGGTTATCCTAGAATCTTGCAATTTGGCTTACACTAAGATCATATGGGAACAATATTACTTTTAAAATTACAATTCTTTATCTATTATAGAAAACGAGAAATTTCGCTTTGAAAATGACGAATTTCGACCCTGACTGACTCACTGACTCATCATAATTCTAAGGCACTTCTAATAATCGTAGAAACTTGAAATTTGATATGAGGGTAGGATTTGTTTGATAAAGGAAGGAAAAATTGTCAAATTTGCAATATTTTAATTTGATCTCCTAAATATGGCCTCTGATATGAAAAATTAGTGGTTTATAAAGACTTTATCAACGGTATATGATTCATTATTGGTAACATGAAAATATATATGTCAAACAACAATATAATGACTGTATTATATAAGTGATATGTTTTCTTATATCAAACATAAATCTTTATCAAGTATGTTGAGAAATTTAAATAATTTAAACTTAATAGCATATTGTTGATTTCAATATGAAGCATCCCTTGTTATAATTATTTCAGATGCAAAATGAGTTATTTTACATTTTGAGGTTGTAAGAAGGGTCCACAGAAATGGACCCTAACCTTTACTAGCATACTAACTACATGTTAGCAAAGAGTACCTGCTTTCACCTTCAGGCAGTTAAAATATGTTAAATTTTATATATATGTCATCTAATATTTTTAATAAAATTACTATTTATCATGTTTAAAAGTAATACCAATGCGAAGTATAATATTATAAATTGCAAGAAACTATGTAAAGAGCAAATTACACGATTATGAACAGCTAAATAAGCTTCTAAATCGTTCAATATAAGAAAAAGATTAGTCGACATGTCAAGTCAAGGGTTTTTTTTATTTAAAAGGCGTGGGTTAGAATTTCGAAAATTAATATTTGTGAAAAAATAGTTAAGGTAGTGCAAGAATCAACACACGGTAATAACAGAAATTTAAATGCCGTCTAGATTTATGATCTACATGTGACATTAAGATGGACCAAAAAAGACAGAAATAGGCTATTCCAAAATCTACACATCTTAGGTTCAGCAGCAAAGTTAATTGAAATTACTTACAAAAAAAGTGAGATCCCAACAAAAACACTCCGTGAAAAAATGCAGCCAAGTCTTGCGTAAAAAGATATGATATCATAGTTTACGCCAAGTCTATTCATACGCTGTTTTCATAAATCTTAAGAGATATAGTTGATTATTTAATATCCGCAATATATGCGCTCAAAAGCCCTACAAAATTTAACTGTGAAGAAATTTCTGACTTGACAAGAACGCAGAGGTAAAATTATTTAATCATGATTTTTTTCCACAAATAATATTGAAGGTTTTTTTAAAAACTAGGTATTACCAATTTATTTATTCTATTTTTAATTTCGATATTTAGCGCTCTTGCCAAGTCTTTACTGTTAAATTTTGTAAGGCTTTTGAGCGCATACGTTGCGGATATTAAATAATCATCTATATCCCTTAAGATTTATGAAAACAGCGTATGAATAGACTTGGCGTAAACTATGATATTATATCTTTTTACGCAAGACTTGGCTGCATTTTTTCGCGGAGTGTTTTTGTTGGGATTTATATATACGTGTGTGTGTGTGTGTGTGTGTGTGAATGCTTGTATGATACATACATAAATTCAAGTTTAAATGAATACCAAAAGTAATACTCAAGTTATGCATTTTATAAAACATAATGTTATATACGTCATAACCATAATGTTATAAATTATGCTAATTTATATGTATCAAAGGATGGACGGCCCCCCCCCCTCATGGATCTGTATAGCCTGCACATGTATTTATTATACTACTAATACTATAGTCACATTTTTTGTTTTCAGGGTTATTAGATACATAACAACTACTGCTGAATCTAAGAACTGTCCAGGTGTTTGTGTCCATACGTTGGCAACTCTGATATGTTATGAAGTCTTGGAAGATGTTGCATGTCCCTCACCTTCCATGAGATGTTGTTTGGAATCTCCTCCACCTACCAACATCACGTCAGCTACATCTTCTCACCAGCCTACAACACCTAAGGTAATACCATTCTCCATTGCTAGATAATTAGTCTAGAAGTTGTAGTGAGTCATAGTAAGGATAACATAGTCCTAAGATCAGGATTTAAACTTTATTCATGAATCCGGAATTCACCTATTATAAAACCTTATGACTGTATTGCCACACCATAATTTTACGTGATACAACTGTGGCAATACAACTGTATTGCCATTGCACTGATTTGACCTGAGGATAAAATTGTATTTTTACTGCACTGATTTGACCTGAGGTTAAAACTGTATTGCCACTGCACTGATTTGACCTGAGGTTACCAGTGATAGATTGCAAATTCACAGCGTTAATTGCCACCCTATTTTACTCCAGTAATAAGTAACAGTTAAAGAAAATGCAAACATAAAGGAAATCGTTTCTCATATCCAATGGAAATTTTATTTCATAAAATAAAATTTAGTTGATTTCTTAATCAATTACCTCTGTTTTAGCCAGTCGAGACAAAAACTAAGAAACCAGAGACGTCTGCTGGCACCCCGAATAAGGCTGATAATGGTGAGCTAAACATGTTTTAATGATGTTTTTCATTGTATACACAAATGTAGCGCGGAGGTGAGCTACCTGGATACATTCCTTTGGGGCGATTATTGAGGGCTTAGTATAACTCAATTAATTTCGCATGAGGGTGCAGATGCTTTAATTAGGGCTTAGTATAACTTGAGATACTTATACTTAAATAGTTTCAAAAGATGCAAGTGAAGCCAGCTTGGATAACGGATGTTGAGGGGGTATGTATGTAAAAAAAATGTGTATATACATATATACGTGTGTATATATGTATATACACACGAAAAGACTAAAAGATTTACCTGTGTGGAAATGAAACTTGGTATATGGCAAGATGTTAAGAAGGTTCCGAGGCCTATTGTTTGGAAAAAAATACGTCATCAACCCTAGATATGATGTCATTAAAAATATTGGCTTTTAAACAATATTACATATTCAAGTTGACGGCAAGCTAAATAGATTGAGACCAGTTTCAGCTAAATAACACCATCCCTAGTGACACAAACGTTGGATATATTATCCAACATTATACAACAACATTATGCAACATTATATAATATATATTATATTATATAATGTTATATATGTATACGTCCAGGTCAATAACTTCTGCGATATCTGTTAGGTTCAGTATTGCTAGATCGTGAGAAGGTAGTATGAAAGAAAGACCTCTATCTCTAGTTCCGCCCTCAAGACAAAAATGGCTCCCACAGAACAACGGCGAGCTAAGCATGTTCGCAAAGCACCTGGAAGGTCTTCCTATAGTTGGACCATTCTAAGTAGCGATATTGGCAAATAACTTAATTATGACATCATCAGCTATTAAAATTAAAGTTTTCCTTTTGTATACAGTGGGTGAAAGATAATTTTTCAACACTACATACATCTCATATATGGCCCCAAAAAAGCCATATCCAGCGATTGAAATTTGCTAATACGTGGCAAAATGCTATGTAAAAATTAATACTAAAACAACGATTGTGTGGACTTGAAAAGGCTATAGCAAGGCGGCAATAATTCGTTAAATACATGGCAAAAAACATTAACAAAAAATCTTCCTTTGAACTTTTCCTCACCTTTCCGACTCGCTTCGCTCGTCCTCAGAATAGGATGGTTACGAGTGGCCTAGAGTTTATCTTCTTCGGACTCGCTTCGCTCGTCCCTAGGATGGTTATAGCAAATGGCCTAGGGTTTTTAAACTTCCGACGTACCCAGTACCCGTATAAAAAAGCATACAAGAACAAATAAACTTCGCATAATCTTAAATGAGAAAAAAGTTCCGATATTTACTCGGTTTTATTAAATTATTTGAATTTTTGGCGGAAATTTGTAACCTTGACAAAGTAAACAACCTTTTACGTTTAACAAAAGTGTTGCGTTAATTAATCATTAAGTTCGCTTATAACTTTTAATTAATTAATAGATTTTGATCAAAGTTTTTTATATTTGTCCTATTTTTTTGCATTTTTAACGACGTGTTATATGTCAAAAACACGTGTATACTTTTGGTATTATTAAGCGTCAAAATTTTAAATTTCAAAAGTAAATAATTTCAAAATGGCGGCCAATATCAAAACGAAATTCAGAAGATTTGTTTGTTATATTAAGAGGTATATTCCTGCCAAAATTCAAGTTCACCGGGTCATTTTTCGATTTTTTACGATTTTTTTTAATTTTTGCTGACTAAGCAAATAGGATTAATGGTTACATAAAATTTTGATATTCCGGCAGCACAACTAGACCCAAAGACTGATTTTTGTACCAAGTTTTAACTATCTAGCATAAACAGAGTGGGAGTTATGCGTGACACAGACACACAGACAGACATCAAACTGAAATCAGTTCAGATGGTCCTAAAAACACCTAAAATGGATAATTCCATTTTTATACAGGAGTGTATATAAAATTTCTTTACTGAGTTGCCCCATTGCGGTAGGAGTTAATTCTTTAAATATTTGTAGTCCAAATTATACAGAATAGCAGATTTTTTTAAAATTAATTAAAACAAATCATGCGAGCGAAGCGAGCTTAAGAAATTTTGCTCTCCGAAATTTAATAAACAAAAATTAACCGGCGCCTCCTAAGCTACTTT